>BQNB010059306.1:20878-37388 GCA_026074375.1 Tanacetum coccineum
GCACTATGTGTGTTTTGGTAAGATACAAAAACTATATAAGCCAAATATGTACCAACCAGGACCAAGTAGCTAAAAATAAACCACCATGTCTCCCACTCTTTGTCTCTAGCCGGCTAGGGGATCCTAGGGGCTCGGGGTTTTCATTTTCGTGTCGAAATCACTTAAAAGCTCGTAAAACTTGACCGTAAAATATCCCCCAAAGTTACTTAGCATTTTTATTCACTTTAAAAATGTTTTTCCAATAACTTAGAGTATTTACTAGACATATGTCTATATTAGATCTCCTAAAAACTCATTTGGATATTAACGGACGTGCCGGGACTCGTTTTTCGGCATTTCTCAAATATTCACGGGTCAACCACCCGGAACTTACATAGCATATTAGTATCCTCCAATAAGGCTTATTATACACAATAAACCTTAAAACGTTTTATATCTCATGAATTCACCATCGTCTACATGGTATAATATTCTAAATAACTGACAAACGTTAAATAGCCGAAGGACTAAATTAGAATATTCAAAACACGAAAAGGGTAGGGGTTACATTCTACCCCCCTTAAAAGAATTTCATCCTTGAAATTCAACTACTTATCAGCACTAAACAGGTGCGGATACTTAAGCTTCATCTGATTTTCACGTTCCCACGTGAATTCAGGTCCATGTTTCAAATTTCACCGAACCTTGACGATGACAATTCTACTCCACTTCAACTTCTTAAACTCCCGCTCTATGATTTCCACTTCCTTTTCCACAAAGTTCAACTTATCATCAACTCGAATCTCATCTAAAGGCACTTGCAGTGTTGGGTCAGCCAAACACTTCTTAAGGTTCGACACGTGGAACGTGTCATAAACACCATATAACTCCTCAGGCAATTCTAACCTGTAGGCTATGGGGCTTACTTTCTCAATGATTTCAAAAGGTCTAACAAACCTAGGTGCTAATTTTCCCTTCTTTCCAAAGCGTACCACACCTTTCCATGGCGACACTTTGAGCAAGACATAGTCACCTACACTAAACTCTAGAGGCTTCATCCTCCTATCAGCATAACTTTTCTGACGATCACGCGCAACGTTAAGTTTATCCTTAATCTACGAGATCTTCTCAGTGGTTTCTTACTATAACTCAGGTCCTATTAACTGACCTTCCCCAATCTCAGCCTACATAATTGGCGAACGGTACTTTCTACCATACAATGCCTCAAATGGCGCACACCTCACACTAGAATGATAACTATTGTTATACAAAAACTCAACTAATGGAAGATGAACATCCCAACTTCCCTCGAAGTCTAAGATGCACGCTCTAAGCATGTCTTCCAAGGTATGAATAGTATGCTCACTCTGACCGTCAATCTGAGGGTGGTAAGCCGTACTCATGTCTAACCGGGTTTCTAATGCCTCTTACACTGACTGCCAAAACCTCGACGTGAACCGACTATCACGATCAGATATGATCAAGATTGGTACACCATGCCTAGCAATAATCTCATTCAAGTATAGCCTAGCTAACCTCTCCATCTTATAATCCTTACGCATAGGTAGAAAATGAGCAAACTTAGTCAATCGGTCTACAAAGACCCAGATTGTATCATTCTCACTACTAGTTCTAGGCAACTTAGTCACGAAATCCATTGTTATCCCTTCCCATTTCCATTCGGGAATCTTAGGTTGCTGCAGTAAGTCAGAAGGCCTCTAATGCTCATCCTCAACCTTTAAACAAGTCAAACACTTACTCAGATACACGGTTATCTCCATCTTTATACACGGCCACCAATACCTATCTCTAAGGTCATAATACATCTTATCAAATCCTGGGTGTACAGATTACTTCGACTTGTAGGCTTCGTCCATTATCAGGGTTTTCACATCACCCTTCAAAGGTATCCATTTCGATCTAGGTAATACAACGCTCCATCATTCCTAAGTTCAACCATCTCATCTAAACCTTTCAGCAATCCCGCAGACTCATTAGACGCCTCCTTCTGAGCCGCTAGTATCCTATTCTTAATACTTGACTGAAGGGTTATGTTCATCACTCTAACTCTCTTAGGTATTACCCGCCCTTTCTTACTTAGTGCATCGGCTACTACATTTGCCTTACCAGGGTGGTAACGAATTTCGTAGTCATAATCACTAACAACTCTATCCAGCGACGTTGTCGCATATTCAACTCTTTCTAACTAAATATATGTTGGAGACTCTTATGATCCGTATATATGACACTCTTTGTCCCATACAAATAATGTCTCCAAATCTTAAGGGAAAACACAACCGCACCTAGTTCTAAATCATGGTTGGTGTAATTCTTCTCATGAATTTTTAACTGCCTAGATGTGTAAGCTATCACCTTACCTCTTTGCATCAACACATAACCTAATCCTAAGCTAGACGCATCACAATACACCACAAAATCCTCTGGTCCATCAGGGAGAGCTAGAACAGGAGCATTACACAACTTATCCTTCAAAGTTTAAAATGCATTCTCCTACTCCTCACCCCAATCAAAGGTCTTACTTTTCTGAGTCAAGACAGTAAGTGGCTTAGCTATCTTAGAAAAATCCTCAATGAACCTACGGTAATATCCAACCAATCCTAAGAATGAACAAACCTCATATGGAGTTCTAGGAGCTTTCCAATTCTTAACAACCTTAATCTTACTAGGGTCGACATGGATTCCATTACCATTAATCACATGCCCAAGGAACTGTACCTCTTACAACCAGAATTCACACTTAGAAAACTTTGCATATAGTCTCTCCTTCTTGAGCAGTTCTAATATTAATCCTAAATGCTCTTCATGCTCCTCTCGAGTCTTAGAGTAAATCAAGATATCATCAATGAACACTATCACAAACTTGTCTAGATATGGCCTACACACTCGGTTCATCAAATCCATAAATACCACTGGTGCGTTAGTCAAACCAAAGGGCATTACTGTGAACTCAAAATGTCCATAACGAGTCCTAAATGCGGTCTTTGGAATGTCCTCCTCGTGCACTCTCAACTGATGGTATCCGGACCTAAGGTATATCTTAGAGAAGTACTGTGATCCTTGAAGTTGTTCGAACATGTCGTCTATCCTAGAAGTGGATAACGGTTCTTAATGGTCAACTTATTCAGTTCTCTATAGTCAATACACATTCTAAATGATCTATCCTTTTTCTTAACGAACAATATTGATGCTCCCCAAGGGAATGAGCTTGGTCGAATGAAACCTTTGTCTTGGAGTTCCTTGAGTTGTCCCAACAACTCCTCCAATTCAGAAGGTGCCAAACGATAGGGAGATGATGTGCTATCGTGTAGGGTTAATTATTTGAGCAGTGTACCTAGTCAAGATGGAGTTCGCGGTAAGTAGGGTGTCAAACACTAAGAGTGGGATATTAATCCTATATTATATTAGTATTTTAATTAGTCTATTTACTGGTTAAACCTATGCTATGTACGTTGTCTAATGATTTGGTGGGTTTTCAGCCTGAGAGACTAGCACAGGTTTGGTGGAAACAAATACCAATTCAATACATAATAAACACAAAAGAAGAAGATAAGAAGATAGAAAAGCAATAGAAGCCAAATGATAGAAAACTGTATTAGCCATATTAAATCCGGTTCAATGCTGGTTTGTTTGTTTTAGTGCAATGATTTACTTATCTCGAAGCGGCATATCATTCTTAAGACTTAGGCGGGACATCATCCTAAGACCTAGACATAATTAATCCTGTCATAATTAACGCATCTGCGTAAAGCATCCTTTAGTTTAATTATAATCTATCTTAGAGAATTAAAGCAGTGGTGATCCTGTTAAAACCCTAGCCCAACGGGACTTTACCCACTTATTGTTTGACGGTGTTTTATATACTGGTAGTCCACTATTCAAATCCTTATCAGTTAATTAAGAGCATGATTGCTGAAACATAAACGGGTCACCTATCGGTCCAACTAAGCTCATAATTCAAAGACAAAGACAGAACATTATTTGTGATCCTATTGGTCCAGTAATATGAAACACGATATGGAGAGCTATCCCGGTATCTAGATTACTTGGTCCGTATCACTAGATCCAGATGAATGATAGGTCGCATATTCAAACACATAAACAAGTATGAGGTGATAAACATAATTAAACAATCAACGATAAATTAAGAAATCGATTTTAAAACAAACCAAACATTAAACTTTCATTAAGATGGCTAATACCCGAGGGTATTAGCCCACAACCATTGTAATTATACATGCGTAATCAAACAATTAAAATCGAATGGACGAAAGTGATGAGAGTAAAAAATAGATCTACACGGTGTATTCTATGGAATTCGTTTCATTGCTTGACCTTGGTGGCTGATCTTCTCTTCTAAAATTCGTCTTTTATGAGTGTGGTATAAAGACTATGATATTGCACACTGAAAACTCATTTTTGAGTCTTCTATTTATAGTGTCTGAAAAAGACTCGATACGCCGTATCCAGCAAGGTTGATACGGCGTATTGGGCTGGATTCCTTGGAGTGCGCGCGTGTCTTCTATGGATTCGTTATCAATGCTTGACCTTGGTGGTTGATCTTCTCTTCTAAAATTTGTCTATGGTATAAACAATATGATATTGCACACTGAAAACTCGATATTGAGTCTTCTATTTATATTGTCTGAAAAAGACTCGATACGCCGTATCTCTTTAGGTAGATACGGCGTATTGATGAAAATTCAGTAATCTTCGAATGTCTTTGTTTTAGCTCCAAATTATGCGCCTTTTAGCATGTCTTCAGAAAACACACCTGAATTACTGCATTTATCAACTTTAAAGCAATTAAGTACCAAATAATGCAATAATTATATAAAAGTGGGCATAATAGATGGGATAAATGATATAATAAAGTGACATTATTTGATGTCATCAAATATCCCCCACTTAAATCCTACTTGTCCTCAAGTAGACTTTAGAAAGAGTTTCAGTTTATGAAAATGTGTCCTAACCAAAGTTGAGGATTTTCTGTTTAAACATCGTTTTGTCCTAATCACCTGTACATAACCAAGCTCCTTACGAAATATGGAAATGAAAACACTCAGATCACTCAACTAATCTAGGGTGCAACATTTAAGTAGTACGCTCAATTGCTCGGTCGCGATTAGCTTTGTATCATAGGCTTGGCAAGGATACACATCTCCACCGCTAAAGTTGAGGAAGAACAAGTCAAAATCTAAATTGGGTTAAGAAGGCTTACGGTTAATCATTCAACAGTCTTTCACCCTAAGTACCACACCAACAAGGCAGCTATATCTGAACACATCCCTATTCGTGTTTAACCAGCGGTTAGGATAAAGAATCATATAGGGTAGGAAGCTTTTAACTTTCACCAAAAGTCGTCATCTAACAAGGTAGCTGAGACATGCATACATGGCTGTAACGACGGAATAGACATGCATGCTCGAACAAGTCCTCATTTGATTAGACACTAAGGTTAGTTGCTAGGAAAGGGAAGTAAAAATGGGTGTTAAGTAAAATTCACGAAACAAATATAATAAGCCAACAAATAAGGTATGGTTGCTAGTAACTTTCCCCCGACCGTTCCATGACAAAGTCTCAAACATATAGACAAACATCTCGATCACAGAAATGACAAAGAAAACCTAAGTTGGTGTTCCCATAACAGTCAACTTCACTTACATCCCGCTCTTTACATACTTTTACATAAGTGGTGATATCGGTCACTTTTTACAAGACTTTACATCGTTGATTTTTGTAACGTATCAATGAATAATCGATCCTTCTCAGTAATTCCTTCAGTATAAACTTCTTTTGAACCGACTATTTTTCTTCCTTCTTTTTTTTTCTTTTTCTCTTTTTTCTCATTTTTTTTACAATACATCATAAATCTCGGTTTAATTCCACCGTCTTTACTTTCATAATTCATCTGGATAATCTTTTCCTTGTAGAACTTCTTCTTCGGACATGATTTATAATCGTGAAAGTAGCAAAACTTACGAGCTACATATTTTTCCCATTGCATTGTGCAATTTCCCGACCATTACAGAGATAGAAAAATTTCACTTTGACACGGGAAATACAAAACTTTACACGAAAGAAACTAGCAACATAGAAAAAATAGGCTTAATCTACACGGTAGGCTAAAGTGTAAAGGTGTAACGAAACATATAATATGGTGTAGAAGAAGAAAGGAATGGCTCACTAGGTTGTTCTAGGGGATTTTACTCTAAAAATGAGAGTAATCAAGGGTTACATCACTCCAACTACAAATGTCACTGATTCGAGTTTTTAGCTATATATAATATATAAGTAATATATAAATATAACTAAATATCAATTAACAAGAGAGAGCAAGTATTCCGTAAGGCTTTTTAAAAGATATTTACTTTTATCCAAAGTAAAACCCTAAAAAACATTCCCGGGTGCAATTTCCCGACGAGGTGCGAATTTGAAATCGTGCTTAAGTTCGTTGACGCGTGAATTGAATATTTTAATGATTTTTGATTAGGACTTCCTATTTTTTTTTTTTTTTTTACAAATATAAAGCAAAAAACAGTAATGCCAAACATAAAACAAAAAGCAATTAAAGATTTAAACTAAAAACGATAACGGGATTCAAATCCCATTCTTTAAAAACCTAAATTCTACAAATTTAACCCTACAAATGCAAATTTAATTTTTAAAAGTCCTAAATGATAAAAGAAAATTAAAAAAAAAGAATTATGTTTTTTTGACTTTTATATTTTTTATTATAAATTAAAAACAGTTTTAAACTAAAAAATTAATCTAAAATACTAAACTAAATTAGAAAATAATGAAAAATTCAGGAAAAGTCTTTCAAACTATATAGAATCTAAGAAAAATGCAAACTGGAAAAGTTGCTAAACGAATAAGTAGAAAATAAGAAAATAAGCTCGTATAAGCAAAACTCTAAAAGAGGGTTAAATATTAAATACCCTAAACCTATAATCGAAAAAGACCCCAGGGACAGTTGGTTGAGGTGTGTGTGTAAAGATAGGTTGAGGTTAATGGAGGTCATGGTGCGAGGCTTAATCAACCTTACTTCCCAATTTTCCTAGTTTTTTTTATTTTTTTGAAATTTACTTTTTGAAAAAGCTTAATACAACTAAAATAAGAACTTTTTGTGAAGGGATTTTTATAAAAACGTAAAATAAGCTAGAAATAAGTAATTAAAGATGACAATTACGGCTTTTAGGCTAAATTACTCTAAGGCTAACTGTTGGGCTTATAAAGACTAAATAAGCACTCATAAAAACAAATAAGCTCAAAACAAATGATACCCTAACCCTAATAAGCACGTACAAACAAAAATAAGCAAAGAAATTGAGCAGAAAGGCACTAAAAAGCAATAAGACAGATTGCATAAGAAAACTAGTTTAAAAAGGGCTAACAAGCTACTTTTAAGCTAATTTTTAAAAGCCATAAGCTATCCTTATGGCTTAATGACTTATATGCAGATCAAGTTTATTCTATAAGCTACAAGAATCAACAAAGAAAAAGCATTTTGAAATTCAAAGTAGCATGAAAAAAGCCACATGAAAAGGCTACCTTAAGCAGAATGCACTCTTTTTGGTTCTCTTTAAAAGACAATGAGCTTTTGCAGACCTATTTTAAGATAGTAAAATAAGTTAAAACTTGAAAATAAGATGAAACAGATTAAATTCATACTAAAAACTACTTATGCAAGAAATTTCAAGAGCTAAAACCTACTTTAGCTTATCAAATTTTAAGAATGAAAATTGGCTTTTTATAACTTTAAACAAGACTTGACAGATTCTTAACCAATTTTTACAAGACAAAAGTAAATTAGACCAACTCTTATCTACTGCATTTTGACAACATAAACAACACAAAAACAACACTTAAAAGCTATTTTCAAAGTCCTTATCAAATAAGCTATTCTAAACTGTTTTTGACACCACAGATTTAAACATCTTATAGATAAAACCTTAAAACTCACTTTAAGACTTTAAAACTTTTTAAAACAGATTAATATGACTTAAAAAGGGCTTGTTAAAGTTAGCTTAGTGACCCAAAGTAGATTTACACCCTTTTTGACCCACTTTGCCTCTTAAACCAAACACTCCTTTAACTTTATCACATCCATTTAAAACTTGGTTTTTAAAGATTTAAGCAAGGGTTTTTAAAGACAGATTGTGAACAATGAATAATAAGCAATATTAAGCAAATTACAACCACAGATAAGCACTTTAAAATAAGCAAAATAGATAAGCAGTATTAAGTGAATTAACTAGCAGTTTTAACTTAAAACATTAACAAATAAGATTTAAACTCGAAGAGGCATTAAATAACATTAAACAATAAAAATAAGCATAAATAAGCACTAATGAGCAGTAAAATAAGCAATATAATAAGCCAACAGTAAATAAGCTAAAATGCAAAAAGTGAACTTACAAGACCCTTTGCACAAACAAGGGTATAAATTGCTCAAAAGAGCTTTGTCTAAAGTTTCTAGAATTGTTTAAACAAGCTAGTAATTACATCCACAGCACTTCTAGGATAGCTTGTCATCCAAAATAGCTTATGAGTGATTTTTGAGTGAAAAGGACTTAAAACACTATACGCTATGGACAAGCTTATAATGCCCTAAGTAAAAAAGTTAAGTTAAATAAACACAACTTAAGAGAGCATTTAAAACATTTTAAAACTACAAGTGCATAAAAACAAGATTTTAACATAAAAACTTAAATTTTCATTAACTTAAATAAAACAGTACAAGAGCTTTTAGAAAAGTTCAATAAGCTAAAAAGACTTAATTAAGATGATAAACTAAATAGATGCCTCAAGGTTACAAGGGTCCTATTTATACTAAAAATCTTCAAGGGTCTTGGGTCTTCAAGTGTGTTAGTTCTGTGAGAGGGTGATAGGGTGTTCTTCTTGTGTGAGAGAAGTTCAAAATCCATCCTAGCCATCAAATTTGCTTGGTCTCCAAGTCCTCAATTTCTTTGCCATTGGTCTTTGTCTTTAATCCTTGTCGTTTGGGGATTTAGAAGATTACCATGTGGCATTTGGTGTTTAGTGGAGTAAGGTTGAGTTGGGAGGGTGATAGTTTTATCATGGGGTGCAGAGGTCGAAACGACAGTGACACATGAATAGTATCTTTGGCGCCCAAATGTACAAGGTTGACGGTGTTTGACATTTAACAGGTTAAAGGAGGTATTAAGGGGAAAAGGACTAGGGTGTAAAGGGGTTGGGAGGTTAAGGGAGAAAGGTTAACAGTCGTTGCTCTGTTTTTGTTAAGGACTGGCATCGTTTGTCCTTTTGGACTAACGGTGCAAAGGTATAAGGACCTCAGATGTAAAAGACTTAACAGTCTTACGTGTGGGTTGTTAAGTGCTTGGTTTGGGATTTTGGCAGATTTGGGACATTTAGCAAAATAGGCCTTTTGCAATATTAAGCTTATAAGCTTAAGTCTTCTTTGTGGTTTATGGGTGACCGGCCCATTAGATGGGTACGGGTTGGCCATTAAATTTCTTGGTATCGGCTTGTCTTTGACCTTTTGACTTTGACCTTTGACCTTGTTGACTTTAAACTTTAACTTTTGCGTTTTCCATTCCCGTGCTCGGTTTTGTTTGTTTTGGCTTGATTTTGTGTCTTTATTTGATATCGTTCCTGCACATATAAAGCAAAAACACAAATACAAATGATTTCTTGGTATGTTTTTGGTCTTTTTGAAGCCCGTATAATGGATAAATGGTATGTGTAATTAAGACGTACCAGCACTGCTGAGGGAAAACTAACACTGATATACAAGCAGAGATGCACCAAATTGAGAGAAACCGATTTTTACAACATCTTTAGTTTACACCGATACATGAGAAGCAGAGTCATCTACTCGCTTGTTTTTTCGTCAAAACATGCATACATTCATACCAACATTCGATCAATCTAAACACCGATTGGACTAAAGATCACCCTTTAGAACAAGTTTGTGGCAATCCATCCAAACCGTGCAAACAAGACGACAACTTGCAATAGATCCTAAAATGTGTATGTTTACGCTTACTGTGAGTACTGTTGAACCTAAAAACATTAAGGAGGCAATGGTTGATTTCGCATGGATCGAGACAATACAGGATAAGCTTCATCAATTTCACAGACTACAAGTCTGGGAACTCGTCAACAAACTATATGGCAAGACTGACATCAAGCTAAATTGGTTATGAAAGAACAAAAAGGATGAGATCAACTGTAATTCGCAACAAGGAACGACTTGTAGCTAAGGGATATGCTCAGGAAGAGGGTATTGATTTCGAGGAATCTTTTGCTCTAGTCCCTCGCTTAGAAGCAGTTCGGATTTCCGTTGCCTATGTTGCACACAAATCCTTTCCAATATATCAGATGGACGTTAAAACGGCTTTTCTTAATGGTCCACTGAAGGAAGGGTTTAGTTGCTCAACCAGATGGTTCGTTAATCCTGATCCATCTGAAAAAGTCTACCATCTAAGGAAAGCTCTATATGTATTTTAGATTGAATGCAAGCTCTAGAGCTGGTATGATGAACTCTTAAATTTCCTGATGTCTAAAGGTTTTACTAAAGGTACTATTGACCCAACTCTAATTCACGATAAGAAACGGGGAGGACATTCTACTTGTGCAAATTTACGTCGATGACATTATTTCCGGGTCTACAAACCTAAAATTTTTAAAAGATTTGAAAAACTAATGCACAATAGATTTGAGATGTCCTTAATGGGGGAAATGAAATTCTTTTTAGGAATTCAGATCCACCAATCCCCATGAGGTATCTTTATAAACCAGGCCAAGTATGCTTTGGAAATACTAAAAAAGCATGGTATGGAAAGATGTACCATTGGCTACTAAACCTAAACTGGATGCAGACTTGAGTGGTACACCCGTTGACCAAACAAAATACCGTAGTATGATCGGGTCACTCATGTATCTGACATCTAGTAGACCAGACTTAGTGCAAGCAAATGTTTTCAGCACTTATTAGCAAAACACAGAAAAGTACCTCAATAGAGGTTAAAAGATTATTTAGATACTTAAAGAGCGGTAACCATAAATATGGGGACTCTGGTATCCAAAGGATTCTGTTTTGAAATAATCGCATTTTCAGTATGCTAATCATGCTGGATGCCTTGATACTAGTAAAATACTTCTGGAGGAATATTGTTCCTAGGTGATAAGTTAGTCAGCTGGATGTCAAAAAAGAAAGACTGCACTGCAATGTCTTCAGCAGAAGTAGAGTATGTGGCGTTATCCGCAAGTTGTGCTAAAGTAATGTGGATGAGGACACAACTTAAGGATAATGGATTTGATTACAACAAAAAATACCGTTGTATGCGACTCTCAGTCTGCCATAGCATTTCTCCCCCCATGCAACCCGATGTAGACACTCATCGTACCAAGCACTTCCATACTTGATAACACTTTATCAAGGAAACAGTTGAAGTGGTATAATAGAATTGTACTTTGTCAGAACTGAATACCAATTCGCTGATATGTTTACGAAAGCCCCTCCTCAAGATCGATTCGAGTATCTTGTCAGACGAATTGGCATGAGATGTTTGACTGCAACAGAACTGGAGGTTCCGGTAAATGGGATCTGCTTGATATTTCATCAAACTTCGACATGTAAATATTTTAAAAAAAATACTAAAAATATAAAAACCTATAAAACCAAATACATAATTATTAAGAATTTCAAAAGCAAATACAAAATCAGAAAATCAAAAATTTCCAAAAAGAATCTTCTCGACATGTCTCTTGGAATCTGATTTAAAGATTTCTTACAATATATATAATATAAATATTATAAATATATAATAGGATAATATCAATAAAATCAATGAATAAACCGGTAGTATATGATATTCCCGGGTCGTTTGTCCTAACGAGGAATGCAATGGAAAGTCGAAAGTCGGTTTGATATTTGATGCTTGAATGGAAAAAGATTTTGATTTGTTTTCTAAATCTACGGGAAAATTAATGCAATCTATACTAAAAACAATTAAGGCAACACAAATTTATTTAACTAAAAAACGCAAAAGGGAATCTAAAAACGCGACTTAAAAATTTCCTTATTTATCAAAATTAAATCCTAAAATATCTTTTTAACTTTTATAAGCCTAATTAACTAAAATGAAAGAACTAAGAAAACCTAACCAAAAACGAAAGCAATTTAAGCTTAAAACACGAAAAACGTGAACGGGATTCAATCCCGTTCTTTAAAAAAAACTAAAATTACAATTTTAACCTTTGAGGCAAATCTAATTTTTTCCTGAGTCCTTATTTGATAAATAAATGTTTCTAAAAAGAATTAGATTTTTTGACTTTTTTATAATTTTTTATGAATTATAACGGATTTCTATCTAAATTAATTATAAAAAAATATAAACTCAATTGGAAAAATTAAAAAAATGCAAGATATACTTTAAGTATGAAGAACCTAGGAAATAAAAAAATACAAACTTGGAACACAGCTTATAATAAGCCGTAAATAAGCAATAAAACTTCTGAAAAGCTTAGGGCTAAAAAGCCTTAAATTTACAAACAATTGGGACTTATAACGTAAAAAGTCCTAGGGCGCAGCGGTAAAGATTGTGTGTGAAACGGGTACCAGGTTGGTTAAGGTTGAGGGTTTCCAGCCTTGCTCACCCTCAACTTCCCAATTTCCTCGTTTTTACTTTTTGAACTTTTCTTTAGCAAATTGTAAATTAAGAAAATGTAACAACTTAACAACACACTTTTTCACAAACCACAAATAAGCACAGGAATAAGCACTTTGAGTTCACAGTTTAAGTCTTTTACACTAAGTTATATAAAGCAATTTTTTTAGCTTTTAAAAACTAAATAAGCTAAGGCAACTACTAAATAAGCTAAGACAGATACTTAACTACACCTAATAAGAAAATCTAAACAAAAATAAGCTAATTTAATGGACTAAAACTGAGCTTAAATGACAGAAGTCCTAAATAGGCTTATAAACTAAAAAATTTAAACTACAAGTGTTAAAAAGCTTAAATAAGCTCTACCCTAAGATTAATAAGCTAAAATGGATTAAGACTAACCTAATAAGCAAGACTAAACGTAAAATAAGCAATTCCAATAAGCCATAAGCTCAAACAAGCCAATAAGCTTTTGGCTAAACTGTTAACCAAACAGCCTATAGAGGCACTTTTGAGCTTATTTTTAAGCACTTAATAGATCCTTATGGCAAAATGGCTTATACCACTAAAAAGCTTATACAATAAGCTATCTAAAACAGCAAACAGAAAAGAGTTTGAAACACATATAATCCAAGAAATTTGCTTATGAAAAAGCTGGTTCACAAAGACACAACACTTAGAAAAATTTTCAATCTTTACAAAACCTTACTTTTGAGCTTAAAAATAAGCTAACAAATGGATCCTTATGACTATAGGACCAACAAACAAATCAATTTAACCTCAAAGAACTTATAGCAGAATTCAAAAACCTTTTTGGAACTAAGAATTAAGCATACAGAAAGCAAATGAAAGGCAGATTCTTAAATTCTAAACACTTAGCATTTTTTTGACAGATTTTGTTGAAAACAAATTTACCTAGCAGACTTGAAAGGCTGGTTCAACACTTTTTTTAACACTTAAACAAGCACAAAAACATCACAAAATCACAATTTTCAAACATCTAATCAAATAAGCTGATAAACAAACTATGAGTTCTCAGATTCAAACAACAAGTTTATTAAACTATGATTTTGAGATTAAACACTTAAAATCTTAAACAAACTAAATTTTATCACTACTTTTATCTAATCAAAGCTAACTCAAAAGCACAAAACAAGTTTTGACCCATTTTGACCCATAAACACAGTTAAACCAAACACCCCTTTAAATTCTGTTTTGGTATTTTTAACTTGATAAAAGCTATTTAAGCCAAAACTTTGCAAAGATCAGATGTTTTATAGCTTATATAAAACCAAATGAACAAATTTAAACTTCCAAATAAGCCAGGTTAATAAGCTAAACAACTATGCTAATTTATGAGCTATTATGACAGATTTTAAGAAAAACTTTGCACAATTAATTTCTAAACTACAACCTAAGCAAAATAAGCACTAAACATCATAAACAAACATAAATAAGCAGAAATAAGCAGTAATACGCAATGCTACAGTGAAAGCTTAAAATGAAAGAAAATAGAACTTACAAAGCCCTTTGCTCTAAACAAAGGCAAATAAGCTCTTAAGAGCTTTGTCAACAAGCTCTAGCTTGTTCAATAACAAGCTAGTAAACACCCTATAAGCCCTTCCCTTTTTGGCTTATCTTCCAAATAGCTTTTTGAGTGAAAATTTTGAACTAGTCCTTAAACAACACAAAACTAGAAAGTTTTCATTGTTTAAGTTAGAAACAGCTTATACAGAGTTTAATAGTGTTTTATAACTCTACCAAGGACTGAAAACAATACAGAGCTTAAAACATATTTTAAAAAACATTTAAATTCTCAAACTTTCATTAAACTTAAAAAGATTACAAGGCTTGGAATTTAAAAGACAATAATGAATGACGAACTTTAGATTTGCTCTCGATGATTCTTAGGCAATCTCGAGGCATTTTATCCAAAAAATTACCACCCGCGGCGGAATTCAACGAATCTTGATCACTCGAGTTCAAGGCATTGTAGAATGTATCGAGTTGATGCAATTCCGAAAACTCATGATGTGGGCATGCCCAAAGAAGATCATTGAATCGGTCCCATGCCTCATAAAACGATTCATCAAATCTTTGTTGAAAATTTGAGATTTCATTACGAAGATTTGTTGTCTTGGAGGGAGGGAAAAATTGGTTGATGAATTTCAAGATTATCCTAAGTAAGAATCGATCGAGGGGGTTCTTTTTCAATCCAAATCCGAGCGGCCCCCTCGAGGGAAAATGGAAAAAGCATAAGCTTAATCGACGTACTCAGTACGTTTGGGAACTTCAAAGTAGAAGTGATCTTGTTGAAATATCGAATGTGAGCATGAGGATCTTCTTTATCAAGTCCGAAAAATTGTTTATTTTGCACAAGAGTGAGCAAACCATGTTTAAGCTCAAAGTTGTCTGTGGTGATCGTGGGAACAACGATTGCATCCTCGTAACCCTCGGTGTGTTCTTGGAGCAATTATGCCATAGTACGTGTATCAGCCATCGTAACGACGGGAGGATCTTGATTTTCAATAGGTTCTTCAAGATCAAATGGTTCAACAAAAGCCGGTAGGACTTGTTGTTGAGGACGGTTAAAATTACGGGATTTAGAACGAGTGTGCATGCACTAAAAAGAGAATTTATACTAATTAATTATTATTTTTTTGGTTTTTCAACAATTGATTCACAAAGATTTATTTTAATAACGGACAATGATATAACACAACTTAAACCTAATAATCAACAAGCTTCACGGTAACTCTCTAAAAGAAAAATGCACAAAGGAGCTGTAGGATCCCGTTGCTTAATGGATCTTAACCTTTAGCTTGCAAAGGGTTTGTTACTTTAGATAAATCCAAAGCAACAATAATGAAACACTGATTGAACACTATTGATTATGCGGAAACTAATCAACAATGCTAAGAAGAACAATATTTAGAAAACACAAGAGATCTTATATCAAACTCACACTTTGTATTATAACTTTGAATCTGCCTAAGTTACAGATTACAAACTATGATTTGCTAATCGATCTCTATGATCTTCTGTAGAACTATATCTACTGACTATGCCTCTGGTTCCTTTTATAGACTAAGGAAACCCTAATGGGCTTTACAAAACGCGTATAAAGATAATGCATATCTTTTCCTAAGATATCTCATGCATATCTTTAACTCTAACTAATTTCTGCGTAAGCAGACTTAACTATTACATAAACAGTATTAACTATTTAATACTGCCAGTACTAACTATGATAAACCTTCTACCAGTACTAACTATTACACTAGCAGAATTAACTACAATACTAACAGAATTAAGTCTGTTATACAAAATTCCTAACAATCCTCCCCTAAACTTGAACTTCACTTGTTAACTTCAAGTTTCTTGAGTTGTCTTCAGTTTGGGCTTTTGAGAATTGTATCCAAGCATGTCTTCAAGTCCTTAGCTTCTCTTGAATGATGATCTGTTTGATGTTCTTTGAAAAACCAGATCATACTTTGTCTTTTAGTCTTTGTCTTCTCTTCACAGCTACACAGCAACATCCAACTAAGTTGGCTTTATAGTTTTTGGCAAACTACCAGCCATCAACGGATTTGATATGTCTTTACCATGAGCCGTTTGCTATGGACTAGTCAATGCTTCATTGTAGTAACAAGGTGCATTGATAACCTTATAGTTTTTAGCAAACTATCAGCTATCAACGGATTTAAGATCTCTTTACCAGTAGTTGTTTGCTCTAGAGTAGCCAACTCTTGAATATTAGTAATCTTAATATCAAACCAAGAACAAGAGTGAGATATGGGTTGTGATGTTAGAGAGAAATTGGATGGAAAATGGATGAATGTATTAATGAAATG
>BQNB010059307.1:1947-37387 GCA_026074375.1 Tanacetum coccineum
GAGGTAAAACGGCTATTTTGGATGTCATGCTTAATGACTTGTACATTGTGCTTTTAAGGAATTGTATATTGACTTGGAGGGAGTTTATATTTCAAATGAGATGTTATATTACTTGTACATATGCTTTAGTAGCTTGTTCATGTACTTTAGAATTTAACTTTACATGGAGTTAGGGTTTTAGAGGTATACGATAACAGTTTAAAGCCTGTCTTGATATAACGTTGCAAATGGTACATTATATGAGTAATGTACTTTGTAAAAAGGATATTAAGATATTGAGTTGACATATTATGATGTTTGCTTGACATATATATAGATAGGATTGCCATAGATAGGTTGTGTGAGCTCGTTAACTTTAGTTATGCAAGTTGCGTTGCATATTGAGATATTGGTAATGTAAGTAATGTAATAAAGCGAAAAATTTCCCTGAAAAAGGTGGTTCATATATAATAGATAGATAGTACATTGCATCTAACTTAATAGATAGATATTTACATTGATGAAAATTTTGGTTTGTTATACGGTCCCCTTAGGATACCATAATCCTAAGTGCGTAGTGCCTTTAACGTATTGAAAGATACGCTTAACCGCTTCAAGATGAGAGGTTTTAGGAGCCTCTTGGAAGCGGGCACAAAGGCAGACACTAAACATGATATCGGGCCTACTTGCTGTTAGGTATAATAAACTACCTATCATGCCTCGATACTTGGTACTATCTACCGACTTACACTCTTCGTCTTTCATGAGTTTAGTATCGGAGGACATAGGGGTTTTCATTGGTTTAGAATCTTCTAAGCCAAATTTCTTAAGCATTTCTTTAAGATAATTAGATTGATTAAAGAAGATACCATCTTCCATTTGTTTTATTTGTAATCCAAGGAAGAAGTTTAGTTCACCCATCATGCTCATCTCGAACTCATCATGCATGATTTTAGAAAATTCATCACACATGTCTTGACAAGTCGAGCCGAATATAATGTCATCGACATATATTTAAATGATGATGAGGTTTGAACTTTTCTTCTTGGTAAAAAGTGTGCAATCTACCATTTCCATTTTGTATTCATGTTTAATAAGAAAAGCTTTTAATGTATCATACCAAGCTTTGGGTGCTTATTTAAGACCATATAAAACTTTTATAAGTTTATAAACATGATCCGGTTTTTCAAAGTCAATGAATCCTGGAGGTTGTGCCACGTATACCTCCTCATTGATAAAACCATTCAGGAATGTACTTTTTACATCCATTTAGAATAGCTTAAAATCTAAAGCATAAGCTAATAGTATCCTAATTGACTCAAGTCTAGTAACTGGGGCATAAGTTTCATCATAATTGATGCCCTCTTGTTGATTATATCCTTGAGCAACTAACCTAGCCTTATTTTGAGAAACAATACCATTCTCGTCTAACTTATTTCTAAACACCCACTTAGTTCCTATGATTGTCATATTCCTAGGTTGTGGAACTAACTCCCAAACGTCATTAGCAATGAATTGATTTAGTTCTTCTTGCATGGCGACTATCCAACTTTCATCCATTAAGGCTTCATTCACATTCTTAGGTTTTATAGTTGATATAAAACAAAAGAAGCTACTTTAGTTTTGGGGCTTGTGACCTAAGAGTTCTTTGGTTAAGGTTTCCTATGACATTTTCTAATGGATGGTTCCTAGAATCCTTAATATTGACTATTTTGTCAATCTCTAAAGTTTCATCCTCAATGTCATTTTTTAAGTTTTTCTTTCGGTAACCGTAATTGCTTCTTCTTCATCTAAGTCATCATCCACCAAGGGTGATGTCTTAGAGGGTGGAGGAGTTTCATCGAATGTCACGTTCTTCCTTTTATCTAAGTCATCATCCACCAAGGGTGATGTCTTAGAGGGTGGAGGAGTTTCATCGAATGTCATGTTGAGTGATTCTTCGATTTTCCTAGGGTGTTTATTAAGAAGGATGTAGGGCTTTGCTATTTTGGGCAGTATCTTAAAAAGACACTTTCGTATGATTTTGGTGTCAAAATTATGAGTAGTCTTTGGGTGTTGAAAAATGAAGCACTTGCTTCAATAAACTTTAATATAACTCATGAGTATGTTTCCTACCTCTCAGAGTTCATACGGTGTTTTTCCTAGATGGCTCTATATTAGGTTTTCGGTTGTGAATGTATGCTGAAAGTATATAGGGGCGTTACACCAAAAAGTTAGTGGTAAAGATAGCCTCATTAAACATAGTCCTATATTTCTTAAAGTGTCCTCTTTTTCCTTTCAAACCATCCCATTTGATTTTTGAGGATGTGCGTGGTAGCGAGAAGTTATGTGTCAATACCATCTGGCATTACAAAAAACTTTCAAAATTGCACCTCATTATCAATTCTCTTCCGGTTGGTCGGATCTTATTGGTCTCTATTTGTCAAACTAATTAAGCTTTTAATTTTCGTTACTAAATATTTCAATTGATCATGGCTTTGGTTCTTATCTTAAGGAATTTAGTTAAAGAATACCTAGGAGTATAGTCATCTACTATTGACTAAGGTGTAGCGGTTCCTCCGTAACTACGTACAATGAATGGACCAAAGAGATTTATGGAGGCGTTCTAGCATCTAGTAATTGTGGCTTAATATTCTAGTTTTGTGACTAACGTGAGCTTGTTTTCTAATTTTGCAAGCATCACAGAAATGTTGATCAAACTTAAGCTTAGCTTGTTTTTTTTTTGTGTTTTTTTATGTTTCCCCCGTATTAAATGTGCACAGTGTGATTTTTCTTCAATCGTTGCAAGACATATTTTATCTTTTGGTTTATTTCCTAATTTTCATCACATATAAGCCTTTCTTCCTAATACCTCTACCTAATATAAACCTTACACTCCTTAGTAATTATAACTATCATGTTTAGAGAAGTACTTTTACAACTTATTATCACATATCTTGTCTACACTTAGCAAGTTAAATCCTAAGGTTATTAAACATGTCTTCTACCATTTTAAATATTGAGAGAGTCATTAGAAATCGTACCTTTTCCAATGATGTTACCACAAAGATTACTACCAAAAATGACGTTACCTCTATTGTATGCCTTGTAAGTGGAGAAGAGCTTTCGGTTACCCATCATGTGTTTAGAGCATCCGATATCTTTAATCTATTCATCGGGTTCCAAGTCGACTCCAAGGAATATCTATTTATATAAACAATACTACATACATTTGGTCCACAAATATCTCATAGGTCCAAAGTTGTTAGTGCTAAACATCCCTTGCATTTGATGCAATTGGTTGGGATGTGGAAATGGAAGACATATTTCCCATGGCATGTAACTTTGTTGTTGGAAGTTGTTCCAAGCTACGGGATAGCCATGAGGTTGGTTTTGTCGACCAACGTTCCTTTTTGGTTGCGGTGTTTTTGCACGAGGTAAATTATTATTACTCTTCTAGGTGGTGGAGTTCTTGATCTAAATTTTGGTTTTAAGAATCCAACTCTGGGTTTTGACAATGGTTTTATAAAATTGTTTAACTTCATCATCACTAGCAACAGGAACTTTGATGTTGCTTTACATTATCCTTGTGTTTTTGGTCTAGGACCCAAAATAGATTTTTGAAAGACACACTTTTCTCAGATCCAAGCGTGCATGTTGGTGGCGGTCCTATAATTGCTTTGGGGGCCGCCTGTACACTAAGGGGGCCGCCTATATTTATGGGACCTCCATCAGAGGATGCCTTTTTCTGAGCTTTCACAAATTTTATTTCCTTAGTTCCACTAGATGATGCTTCAAAAGGAAATTAAACCCTAAACTCGATTTTTCTCCGGAGGGTTTTTGATTACTTAACATTTCATTTAGACAATGTGTACTCTTTTCAAATTTAGTTAATCTAATGGCTTCCTCTTTGAGTTTTTCATTTTCAATTTTAAGCAATTGACATTTTGCACATTCGAGATCAACTCCCTTGTTTTTCTCGAGTGTTGACAATTTTTCTTTTAATTCATTAAGCTCCTTTTCTAAGCTATTTCTAGTGGCTTTTAGTCTTTTATTTTTAGTGATTATCTTTAAACTCATTTTGCATAGTTTATCATATTCATTATCTAAAACTAAATCATCTATTGATGAGTTTTCATCACTAAAATAAGATGAATCGGAACATACCTCATTTGGCACTTGAGCTACTAGACATGCTTCGTCTTTGATGTTTTCATCATCTTCTTCACCTCTATTGCTCCAAGAACCTCCAACAAATGCTCTTTGGTTCTTGTCTCTCTGTGGCTTTGGACATTCTCCTATAAGATGATTTAGATATCCGCATCTAAAACACTTCCTTTCACCCTTGTCTTTTTTGTCGTCTCGGCCTCTTTGAAAGGTATTTTTTTCGTTCCTTGGTTGTCTAACAAATCTTCCTCTTCTTTTGAAGAACTTCTTGAAGTCTCTTACCGCCATGGCGTACTCTTTATCTTTACTTCCGGAAGTCGAACACTCCTCATCACTAGATTCTTTCTTAGCCTTTAAAGCTAGAGATCTCCTTTCTTCTTTAGCTTTGACTATTTCAAAATCTTTCTTGACGATCATCACATAGACTTTGAGGTTTCCAATGAGCTCATCAAGAGATAATGATGTTAAGTCTTTCGACTCTTCAATCGCCGTGACCTTTGCTCTCCATTTAGGATGTAAAGCCCTAAGAAACTTCCTAACATAATTCTTGCTAGAACAACATTCATCAAGAGCTTTTAGACTAGTAATAATGGTATTAAATCTAGCAAAAGCACTATTTATAGATTCGTCTTCAGAAATGACGAATTGTTCATATTGTTGGACCAAAAGGTCGATCTTATTATCTTTGACTTGACTATTACCTTGGTGAGTCATTAACAAAGTTTTCCAAATTTATTTTGCCGTATTACACATGAAAATCCTTTCAAATCTCTATTTTAGCAAAGCGTTGTATAATAAACCATTTTAGCTTCTTTTTTTTCGCAAGTCTTTTTTAAGTTCGTCACTCTTATTTTTCATAAGCGGATAACCTCATCTAGTTGAGTTTCTGGATTTTGTTCAATCGGTTGAATGATCAACCACTTAGTTAATTACATTGCCAAAGATCAAGATCTTTTGATTTAACATATGTCTCGAATCTATTTTTCCAATAAATAAAGCTATCACTTTCAAAAAGTGGTGGTCTTTGCATAGATTTCCCTTCTAGATATTTGTCGGAATCCATAGATCGATCCAAGCTTTAAAATACAATATATTTTAAAAATCTTGAGTGACCTTGGCTTCTGATACCAATTCTAGAAACTAGAAGGGGGGGGGGGAGTTGAATAGTTTACAGGTTCGGTTTACGTTTTAAAAGTTTGCTTTAAAAATTCTTTGATTCGAGTTATATGTTCAATCAATCGACAATATGAATCAATGATATAAATATCTAAACTAGAACTAATTAACAATCACAATAATATAGAGAGATAGAGAAAAGAACAATCAAACCAAGACTCCAAGATTTTATAGTGGTTCAGCTACGAACCTCTTCGCCCTACTCCACTCCCCGAGTATCCTACTCGAGATTTCACTATGTCAACAAGCTCTCTTTAGGCGGAGAAAACCGTTTACACGTCGCTTACGTTGTTTTCTGACACTAAGCTAAATGTCGAGTCCTAATCTTAGCTAGAACCAATCTACCACTTCACAAGATATACACAATCACAAGATCTACACTATCAGATTTACACACAATCCGAATCACACAACTACACAAGATAATTACAATAGAGATTTGATACTTAGAAGAAAAGAGGAGAGTTCACTAAATAACAATTCGTTTCTTGGCGAATACGAATGTTTTTCTCTTGCACTTGATAGAAGAATGCTAAAAGATGAGATGAGATTTGATCACTTGAAACAAGATCAAACAATGTTAGTGATCAAGAGATTTAGTGAGAGAAAGAAGGTTTTTAGAGAGAGAAAGAAGGGGGGGGGGGGGGGGGGGGGGGGGAAAAAAACTGGAAAAAATTCGTGGCAAAGGAGTTTGGTTATTTTTTTCTGCAGGTAAATAACGTTGTCTAGTATTTTATTTAGCAACGAATCCAAGGTTATCTGAGGAGGGTCCCAGATATATCGGGGGCCGTCGTGCTATAAGGGGCCGGCTAGTAGGACTACGCTCCTGTTTTTGTTTGTTTTGTGGGAATGTTGTATCTGGTATGGAAGCTTCCATTTTTGGGGGAATATTTGAATTTCAAATTTTTTTATTTAAATAAAATATTTTCTTTTATTAATAAATATTTTTGTATATTTATTTTTGTAAAAATACTTTTGTTAAAATGTAATGGTTAAGAAAAAATATTTTCTTCATCACTAATCATGCTTAATAATTTGTTTGTACATACCTTAATGAATCATATCTTAGAAATCGAATTTTACGATTAATAATTTGTAAACGATTATTTTTATCGTAAACATTTTTACATTTTGTTATTATCAAATCGTGAGAGGTCGAAAAATATAAATACGTTTTTTAGACAGTATTTGTATTAAACACTTTTCCTCTCGCTCTAGCTTGTTTACGTGTCTGTTGCAGAAGATATTTTCACAAAACTATGGAAAGGGTAAATGGTTTCATACTACTAAACCTCAATCAGGCCTTTATTTTCACCCTCAAACTCAAACCACTACACACAACAACACTTATCCATACGATAAACATCAATCAGGTAGGTACTCATCCATATATATTTTTAACTTTATACAAATACAAATCCACATGTGCTTCTTAAACCTTTACAAAAACTCAGATTTTAAACTTTCACTGTCTCGATATATATACCGGATAGTATTAGTTCCAATGTCTCGATATATATAACTGAATAATAAAACTTTTTAGCTTGAACTCAACCTTTCCTTAGGGATTGGCTCACTCGATCAAAATCCATCTTATAATTCATTTTGGGAACCTCCGACATTTTTCTGTTAGAGTTTATGTTTAATGGCCTATGCAACAAAGATTAGTAATATTTTTTAAGAAAAATTGCACTCATGTATGTATATTATTAACACCAACGTATTAAAATGAAACTGTAGACAACCTATACCATAGATAGACAAGCTTTCAACAAAACACATATAATTGAAAACACATAAAAAAGCAGTCTCTTGAATGGTAGAAAAAGAAAAGTAAAGTAGAAAAGAATGATGGCAAAATATAAACTCATTTTATATAAAATTAAAGGTTTCAAAATTATTAATGAGTTTATTCCATTTCTCCCCCTTTTTGTTGAATTCAAAAAGGATGATCATCGAATTGTAGAAGAGAGAAAGAAGTTGACAATATCAAGACTCCCCCTTGATGTATGCTCCCCCTCGTTTGGGGCACCAAGGGATCGATCGTACAAAAATTATTTGCTACAAAACAAAGTTAGAGGTACAAGTGCAGGATAAATATGCATTTTTTAGAGTGATCTACTTAGACGTGGCAATTTAAATATGGATAGAACATTATCCAAGACAATTTAGTTAAATAAGGCCTCAATAGACCATGACATACCTAATCATCTATTTACTAAGCACCTTATTATTTGTTGTAATGTGAAGCAAGATGGTTCAATACAGTATGCACAAACTAAAAGCTATAAATTATTCTTGACAACATGATGCACACTAACTTAAGTTGTATAGTCATAAATGTTAGATAACCACATAATCAGATGATGCTGCAATTGATATATGTATTAGCAATGAACCCCACGGATAATGGATGAACCATGATTCTTTCCTTCCAACATGATAAAAAAGAAAAAATTAAAGTCCCACCAAGCATCACATATTTGTGAATAAATTCCCAAGATCAATTTTTTACGAACTTAACTTCATAGACAATTCATCAAACACTTGGTGTGCATAGAATATCATCTTAAAATTGATTATGAATCCAAATACTAATTTCACCACAAACTAAACATAAAAGCAATTCAATCAATAAACAGAGCATGATATATAAACCAATTGTAACAATCACATGCTTTTTAGGCTTTAACTCAATCTAGTTTCCCACACACTATAGATGCTTGCAATAAAAAAAATCACATCAATGAAAGCCCAAAGTGTTATGATAATAATTAAAAATCATTCAAATGCAAAACAAAAATTAAGACAAAGCAATGAAGATGCAGACTAAAGAAGTAGATTACTAAAAATTGATTTGATAATTCATTTATGGTGTAAAATATAGGATTATATCAATAGTCTTGCAAAAATCTCGGTGTACAATTATGATGAATTTGAAATTCAAAAATTGTGTAGGTAAATTCTTTGGAACGAAGAACATTTTAATTGCTTTCCAAACATATACGAACGAATTGGTCAAAGTCACATGTTTTGGGCATTGGGGCTTTTAAACATTCCTTAATATACAAACAGATTATTTTCTCTGCTTTGTAGCCACTTAGACTTTGGTAGAGTGGTAAGTGAGTTCTCCACTAACCAAAAGGTTACGGGTTCAAGCCTCGTTGGAGGCATGTGTGAAATATATATTTGTGAGATAGAAAAAATTGTCGTTAAAAAAAATTCTCTGCTTTGTTGACTTTTATTAATGCCACATGTCAAGTGCTGGTTAAATGTTATTTATAGAAAAAATTAATTAGAGGGAGGAAAAAAACTCTGTTTTATAGAAGTGTATAGATTTGTATCAAATTTTACCTTTTTTATAAATTACATTTCAATATTATAACTACATAACATTAGGCAGTACGCCTAGGGAGTCGTGATTTTTTCACCAACCCCGAGATGCCCAAGATACGTAAATAGTCTTTGGGTTATCGTTTAATTGCAAAGTTAGTCCTTAATGAATAACTTTGCAACGGAACGATAACCCAAAGCCTATTTTCGTATCTTGGGCATACAGAATTAGTCCTTGGGTTATCGCTCCGTTGCAAAGTTAGTCTTTAATGGCACTATACATAAATAGTCCTTGAGTTATCGTTCAGTTGCAAAGTTAGTCCTTAACGTAAAACATCGCGCTCCGCAGCAAAGCGCGGGTTAAAAACCTTGTTTTTATAAATAGTGAAGACCGTTTAGAATTGGATGCAGTATGCAGTTAAAGGTTCTCTCATGTACCATAAGGTAGGTTTCTTGCAGCCCATCAAAGGAGTCAAATGGTGTATTCCCATGGTTTGCACTCTGAATTTTAATGAGGCCTAATAGGTTATTTTCCTAAGCTCTATAATGTGAGGATGCAGCTGCATCTTTAGAGTTTAGGAAGTGATCTAAGTAGGAAATGTAGTAATTTTTAGATGTGGATTTCCTATGGAGGACGCCTTGCTCATACTTGCATCCTATAATTGACTGTGTGAGGATGGAGCTGCACTGGTTGATTTATGGGATTGTAGGTTTGAATGAGGAAATGTAGTCACGGTAGGTATGCTATAGTATTCGAGGTTTGGATGTTGCCTTCTTTTATGTGCTTTCTATATTCATCTTGTGAGGATGAAGCTGCAACATGGATTAGATTGTACATAATATGAACGAGATGTAGTCTTTTAGGTGAATTGGTGATTAGTATAAGTCATATAGAGCTATACCTGAACATGACGCCATCTACCGAGATGCTTTTGAAATAAAAAAAGTCACTTAAAAATCTGTTATCAACGGTTTTCTCATCTTCATTCCCAGCACCAACATAGTAACTAACACTCCTTTTTGTACATTCGACCTATGCCCCGGCTCCCACACCTAAAACACTTGGGGGTCATAAGTTTGGAATATGATTTGGAAGTTACCTACTTAGCTACTCAAGACTTCTCTATTTCACTTCTACTAGTTTTTTTTAGAGCCTTTGAACCCGAAAATGTAGTAGTAGGAATGGTGAATTGGCTTTCATATGGCCAGTTTCCTTTTAAGCGATAATCAGTGAATTTTACCTTTTTGAGTCGTTATGAGTACCAAGCGCAATCTCCTCCTATGTGAGATAAGCTTATTATTTTTCCCAATTTCGACCACCTCAGGGTCGCAAAGATTACAAACACACCATGTCAAACACAACCCGAATTCAAATAATTGCACATCATATGTTAATAACACTTGGTAGTAAGTAGTACACTATGGTACATAATCAATCAAATGTAAAAAGGGATAGGAATTATTTTCACCCTATATACAGACATGAATCATCATCTGATTACAACACAAGTATGGTAAATTAATTCGACCAATGTGTCAGAACCCATGGTTACCAAAAAAAAATGGTACATTAATTCGACTTCAAAGAATATTTAACCGGATATTCATCACCCTCCCATTCAATATCGCCACAAGCACTAAGGACAGTTAGTATATAATCATGCACTTTAATACCTTCTGATTCCATTCGATACATGAGCTTCATAGCCTCATTACATAAGCTTATCACCTTAGAGCTTACGAACTTAATCAAACCATAAGCTAGCTCAAAAGGCAAAATAAAAAAGTTATATGGCTTATGCAATAGCTCCAAACACCCTCTTACATAACGTCCTAAAAATAATATGTATTGAACTTAGAACCGCAAGTTCTCTACTGTAGTAACATCATCCAGTGTTAATCGGGTCACGTTCGGGTCATAGTAAACATAATATACCTGACCCTATTTGAGCTCGAGTCAACTAGGGCCGGGCATGGTCAAACCCGGGTCAAACCTGGGATATTAATGGTCAAACCCGTTCAATAATGGTCAAACCCAGGTCATGTATGGTCAAACTCGGATCATTAGTGGTCAAACCCGGGTCATTGATGGCCAAACCCGGGTCATGTATGGTCAAACCCATGTCATGTATGGTCAAACCTGGATCATTAATGGCCAAACCCGGTTCATTAATGACCAAACCTGGTTTAAGTATGGTCAAACCCGGGTCATTAATGGTCAAACCCGGGTCATTTATGGCCAAACCCGGGTTACATATGGTTAGACTCGGTTCAGGACGGATCAACCCGAATACGAGTCAAATGTTCATAAAAGATCCTATTTGTTCTAATTATAGATATATACTTTATCAAAACATATATTAAAATAGATTTAAAAAATACCATTGAACTTATAACCGCAAAATCTCTACTGTAGTAACATCATTCATACAAATAGAGGTGTCCATCGAATCCAACGCGAATTAGCCAAACATTTTAAACCCAATACCCCATCTTATTTAGTACTCGACTTGACCCAAATAACGCAAATAGATTTTTTGACCCGAGTAACCCGACCCAAATATGCTTATTCGGGTCCAGTCAGGTTGCTCAGTCAAAAACCAAATTGATCACGAGTACGGTAGTCATCACGCTACAGCATACATTCATATCATGCGAGATAATATCATCCACAACGGACATGAATACATAGCAATCATCTACATTAAGTTACATAGTAACACAACATAATGTTTAGTTATAATCCGCATAGAGTTACAAAGAGTATAAAAACAATCGTGTCGGAAAAGCAATCATACAACGGAAATAAAATATGCGTTCATATGTTTGGTGCAGCATAAAAATGAATGTTCCAGCTATGTTGTATGGCTCAGAGTGTTGGCCGATCACGAAAGCTCAAGCGAGCAGGGTGGAAGTGGCGGAATTGAGAATGCTGAGGTGGACTTGTGGTAAAACCATGGTAGACATGATACCCAACGGAGTCTTTAGAGCAAAACTTGATGTCGATTCTATAATCAACAAGATGAGGGAAGGAATGTTGAGATGGTTTGGGCATGTCAAGAGGAGACCACAAACTGCCCCGGTTAGGAGAGTTGAGGCTATGTCAGTTGAAGGCTCAAGGAGAAGGGGTAGACCTAAACTTAGATGGGAAGATAGACTTAAGCTGGACATAAAGGAGCTTATCTTGTCCGAGGACATGACCTCTGATAGAAACGCGTGGAGAGATAGAATTAGGATTAGCGGGTAGGAGTATTAGGCCTTGGATTAGGCTTTGCATTTAGGATCATAGGAGCTGCGTAGTAGATTTGCTTGCCGTGTTATAGGTCCTTGTGTCTCTTAGCTAGTTTGCATGTAAGCGCCTAACAACCCTCTATTGTTTTGCCTTTAGGTTTGTGTTTAGGATTGTAGGAGCTTAGTATTAGCTTTGCCTCGCGTGTCTTAGGTCCTTGTGGTCCATAGATAGTTTGCATTTAAGCGCCTAGGAGCCCCCCTTTGCTTTGCCCCCAGCTTATGCTCCTCATAGTTGCTCTCTTAGGCTAGTCGTCTTTCAGGAGCCCCTTTTTCCCTCTTCTAGCTTTTCCCTTAGGTTTAGCTCCCCTTAGCTCCCTCTTAGAAGGTTTTTCCATTAGTATTGGTTCCGCTTTAGGCTTGGTTTAGTCTTTTGGCCCCTTTGCTCTGTCTGTGTTGCCCTTTAGTGCTCTCTTCGTTTGCTGGCTAGTTTGTTTGCTCTGTTTGTCTTGTTTATGTTGTGATCCATTTATGGGATCCATCTTGTCTTGGTTTGTGTCTCTCTCGTGGCTTATATTCCTATGTATGTTTTGCTTGCTTTTCTTGTCTGTTTGTTCGCGCCTTCTCTTTATGTGCGTTTCTTGTACCCTTTGCTTTTTTGGTGTTTGTTTGTTTTCTTCGGATTTATGATGTTGGTTGCTTGTATGCTTTGGCTTTGTTTCATTCTCTATCCTTGAGCAACACCCTTATGCTCACATACACTGGCCGGAGGTCTTCTGGAAGCAGTCTCTTTACTTCTGGGTCTATCTTGGAGGTAGGGGTAGGATCTGTCTACATCTCACCTCTCTCATACCACGCTTCGACGGGATTGGGTATGTTGTTGTTGTTGTTGTATGTCAGGTGTGCAAATGAACTATGCCCAGTAGCGAGAGAAATGACATGCCTAAGACTGATTTCTTTCGTCACCTTTAGACAAAAAATTGGTACTAAGACACCAAAGTTGTTGTGTTGGTGACATTTATACTATGGGCTTATCAGCTTATTCAGATTTGTAAAAACACTTCAGCTAAATTTTAAAAGCGCGCATGCATGTCACCTTGGAGCTTATGAAAGTCAACAAGAAATGAAGTAGTTTCATTCCTATCACTTCCATTTGGGGTGTTTGTATTAGCTTATTGAAATTTGAATAGTATACAAAGCTACCTCATTTAGGCACCGAAGCAACAAGCTCAAGTTAATAAGCTTAAGTGCCCCAAACAAATCAGCGTATCATGAATTCTGATAACATTAAGCAAAGCCAAACACCCTCTAACATAGAGCACACATAACATAACTATAATTAACAACATCTTACAAATTCAATGACAACTATGGAACACGTTAAACAAGTACCCCTTTTTCTATATATACGCAAAACTTTCTAATTTTTGTTGTGTCGCAATGTTTTCCTCTCGGAGTAATCATATTCAAACTTACTTATTTGCATATTAGCAATAGTTACAAGATAACGGTGAAACCGATTGTGGACCACGGGTCTCTTTAATTTTTGTCTGATCAGATTCTTTTAGGGGGTGTCTGGATAAGCTTAGATGCTTAGGCTTATGAGCTTATTTAGGGAGGTTTTGATAAGCTCCAGTTGTTATGGCTTTACATGCTTATTAAGGCTTGCAAGCTCCTTTTTCCAACTTTTATTTTATCATACGCTAATCCAAACACTTAGCAAGAGCTTATAAACTTATGCATCATAAGCTACTTATTAATAATAAGCTTAAGCCCAAAAATAAGCTTAGACAAACACCGAACTATGTGTTAAGTGTTAAGTTAAAGCATTTCTTTAGTAGACATAAATAGTGACAAGGAGTTCGTTATTTGAAAATGAGAGCAGATTATTTGAAAATAGTGACAAGGAGTTCGTTAATTTACTTAATAGTAAACAGCTTAACAGTTTGAGTAAATGCCTAAAAAGGCGACATATTAGATCAAAAACCAGCACTTAATATACAATTATCCACACAGAATAAGGGGGGGAAATCAAATTGCATCCTCACTTTTCCTTACACAGGTACACCATTGGTTAGCACTAGTTTATATAATTTCCATATACACTTTGTTCTCTAATACTTGAGACCGCCAGCTATATCTTAGTTTCCTCTCAAAACGATATCAAGGGACAACATGAACATCGCCAAATTTGAACAAACTACGATAACTTTCTAAATATTTTATCCAACAATCTTAGTATCACAATTTCTGTAAGTTCAATAATTTTTTCAAAGCGGCAACTTTAAGCTAACTAGACGAGTAAATTGCATAAATCGTCCTTAAAGTTTGGCCAAATTGCATGTTTGGTCCCAAACGTTACGAAAGTGCAAGGATCGTCCTTGTGAAAAACCTTTGGTACAAGTATCGTCCCTGTAGGGAAACTTTTGAGGAAACCTTTGGTGCAAGTATCGTCGGGGATGATACTTGCACCAAATGTTTCCCCACAGGGACGATCCTTGCACTTTCGTAATGTTTGAGACAAAACATGCAATTTGACCAAACTTTAGAGACGATTTATGCAATTTACTCTAACTAGAAATACCAAAGTATCTAAACAATGAACAAGAAAACATACAATCATCCTGATGCTAGCATTTAATTTTTTGACCGGTAGCATTGGTATAACTTTCATAGAGACAAGGTACAACTTCACAATATGGCAAAACAAAATCCTTCACAAACTTCTCCTCGGAACGAGCAACAACAGCCGTATAATGTGAAAGCTTATTTCTCCTAGCTTGTTCTTGTTCTTTGATTATTTCTAAATCCTTGTTTCCATGGTAGTCGATTCCTACAAACATAGTATATAGGATATCTATCACGGAGTCGAAGAAATCTATTCCATGAATATCTTCGTTCCATTGTGCTTGTTTTACAAGACTTTGGATATTGCCTTCTGTTTTATGCTCGATTAGAGTTAAAACTGATTTGGCAGTTTGAAAATCGTCTTGATTGGTCTGTAATATCAATGATATTTCAGTGGACCATTTCTCAAGGATTCTTTTTCTTTCCGTTAAGTCAGAAATACAATCTAGATTGAGTATGTTTATAGCTCCTGAAGAAGAGTTGTTTTTATTTGGAATTCCTTTATGCATAGGCATTCTGAATTCATAGTTTCTAGATTTATTTTTGGAGGATTCTCCTTTTCTATATTCGGATTTTACTTTGTTTATTTTTTCTGTTTTGAATGGTATTTCTTCTGAGTCGGACTCAGTTTCAGGTTCTTCCATTCTATGATCTGTTATAGTATTGAAAAAATGTTTTGGAAGGTTTTTTTCAAAGTTTTTTGGATTTTCTTTAAATTGTTGTTCGCACTCATCATCTTCGTATGACAAGAGTTTTATGAGATGTTGATCACAATCATCTATATTGTTGAAGAAAAATTCTTCGAGTTGAGAGGAAATACTCATTCTTTTGTTTTAAAGGAAAACATTTCTTGTTTTTCTTTTGGTTTGCTAAACGGGTTTTTTAGCGCTTGTTTGTTTTTTAAGCTTTCCATTTTAGGTTCTGAGGATCCTAAATTGGGTGGTGAAAACCTGTTTAAACCTCTTTAAAAAAACATTATTCTCCTTCAAACTGGCCAACACTTTATACCGCGGAATCACCCTCTTCTCCAAACTATACACCAGCAACTTGGGATGCGTTAACAAATACTCACCCCCGTAACCTATCTCCTCCTTAAACCACTCTAACTTCGCCTTAATCGTACCCTCTGACCTCCTCAAACAAGATGGCAAACTCCTAGTCATTATAACTATCTCGTCCTCCGTCCACCCAAGACTTTTAAAAATCCTAAGTTTTTATTCAAAGTCGCTTCACTCAACGACTTAACTATCTCAACCCCATCTAAATAACGCGGTGAATCAGGCCTAATCCCTAATAAAGGCTCCAACTTTTTCACAACACCATCTAACCATTCAACACGCTGTAACAAACACCCTGGATTCTTTAATAAAAGCGACTCGATCTTATGACTCGACACCTCGTATTTCCTTAAAACCAAAATATTCTCACTGAATTTCTTTTCGTAATCAGAACCCAACTTCCACAAAGATCTCGAAACAACCTTCAAAACTTTAGTATCATCAAAACCCTTAAATATTTAACATTGTTATCCAACCTAGTACTAGAAAAACAAATGCTTGGTTTAAAAAGCTTCTCTAAAGAAGACCCCTTAAACCCTAGTTCTTGAAGGAGATGAAATTTAGGTTTGAGGGTCTTGTTAATATCAGTGGTTAAAAGGGTAGGTGAGTTTGTTAAAATGGTTTTGATTTTGGGTTTGGTGAGGCCACATTGGGTTAAAAAAGGTTATTACTGAATTGGGTTTTTGAGGGGTTTTAAGATGTGGGAATTTGGTTGAAAGTGTGAGTGCTTCATTTTGTGTAAAGTTGAGTGAAGTGATTAGGTAATTGGCTATCAAATGTGGGTCGTTAGTTTGTGTGGAATAATGTTTGGGGAGTGATTTGAGGTGTTTAATCCGATGAGGGTTTAAGGATTTTGACCTGGGTTGTGTGAATCCTTTTAAAGAATGGGGAATTTGGGGTTTTAGAACACTTTTGAAAAGAATAAAAAAAGAGTAAAGTGCGTCTTTGTGGTTTGGTGCGTTTTTCACTTTTAGTTCAAAATTCAAAAAAGCTTTGGTTTTAGTTTAAAATTGATATTTTTGTTTCACTTTCAGTCCAAAAGCATGTTGTTTTGGTCCTTGTGGTTTGGTGAGTATTTCACTTTTGGTCTAAATTTTCAACATGTTTGGACTGAAAGTGAAACAAAAGTATCACTTTTAGACTAAAAGTGAAAAACGCATCAAACCACAAAGACCAAAAATATACTTTACTATAAAAAAAAATACTGTTTTGTTTTACATTTTAAGTCCACCGTCGCAACTATCACCTCCAATTACCACCGCCACCACCACCCCTGCCCACAACCACTACCAAGCACCGCCTCTACCACCAACCCTGCCCACAACCACTACCAAGCACCGCCTCTACCACCAACCCCACCCAACACTATCATCACCACAACTGTCACCCCCTAACCAACACCATCGTCGTTACCAAACTAACCCACTCCCACCATACCCACCCACCACCGCCATTGGTGATTGGTGGTGGGGGTCGTGGTGGTGTTCAGAGGGGTTGGTGGGTGGGGTCAGAGTACTTAGCGAAATTTGTGTATTTTACCTTTTTGAGCCGTTACGACTTACGAGTGTTAAGTGAAATCTCCTTCTCTATTAGAGAAGCTTCAAATTTTTGCCAATTTCGACCACTTCTTAGTTGATACTGATAATGAACATGTCATGTCAAACACAACCCGAATTCAAAGACTTACAGTTGATAACACTTGGTAGTAAGTAGTACACTATGGTACATAATCAAATGTAAAAAAGGGTGGGAATTATTTTCACCCTATATACAGACATGAGTCATCATCTGATTACAACACAAGTATGGTACATCACAACAACACTTTTTATGATCCATCAATTCGACTTCAAACGAGTATTTAACCAGATATTCATAGCCCTTCCATTCAATATCGCCACAAGCACTAAGAGTAACAGTTGATAGCATATAACCATCCACTTCAATACCTTCTCATTCCATTCAATACATAAGCTTCATAGCCTCATTATATAAGCTTATCACCTTAGAGCTTACGAAGTTAATCAAGCCATAAGCTAGCTCAAAAAGCCAAATAAAAAGTTGATTTAACTACATTTTTTGTCTTTGTGGTTTACCCGGCATAACGGTTTTTGTCCAATAGTTTAAAATGTAACGGATCTTGTCCTAAGTGTTTTGGATGACCCGTAACACTTTTGGTCCATTTATCGTTGACTGTTAGTTTGACTAGTTAGAAAAATATAAAATGACTAAAATACCCTCAACTTAATATTGTGAAATGACTTGAATACCCTCTCTTCATTTTTACAACTTAATCCCGTTTACTATTATTTCTATAAAAAAAATCCTAATCTCTATACATCATCTTCATCTCCCTAGTTTTTCTCCACCAACATCAACTCCACCCACAATTATCACAACACTCCACATCTAAGCTCCAACTGCCCCGACTTAAAATTCTCACCATCGTCTAAACTCTAAATCACCAATCGCTTGCTACTTTTACAACATAAATCGTCGTTAAAAAAAACACACGCATAAACAATGGCCTGAACCCAGAGGTGGCGGGTAGTGTTTAGTAGTGGTGGCGGTGAAGCGGCGGCGTCGGCATCCGGTGAGCAATGGCCGGAGCCCAGAGGTGGTGGTGGACGACGGTTGTGATTTTAGAGAGGGGGCCAACCGGTTTTTGTGATTTGAAATTTGTAGAATTCGGGTTTTGTTTAAATCGGAGAATAAACTCACATAAGTAAACTATATGGTGAGATGGCAAACATACAAGGAAATAACTTTAGTTATATTAACATGTAGCCCCAACCATACAGCCTCTTGCTAAGGTAATATAGCAAATGAACTATGCCCAGTAGCGAGAGAAATGACATGGCTGAGACTAATCTCTTTCGTCACCTTCAGACACAAATTTGGTACTAAGACACCAAAGTTGCTGTGTTTGTGACATTTATACTATGGGCTTATCAGCTTATTCAGATTTGTAATAACAATTCAGCTCAATGTGAGATACCAACTCATAATCAAGCCAAGGCGAGTTTGAAATATTACTCATCGCCTCTTAAGAGGTTATTAGAAAAGTACATGTTAGATAGCTAACAGTTAACCCCACCATAATTACTTGGCTGTACATTGGCCCTTCAAAAATGATATTATAAAAGGTGACATTAACTGTATGGCCCAGAATGCTTTTCTTTAGCAACGATGTACCCTTTTAAGACCCTCATCAACGATCGATTTGTTATTGTTCATCCTGCTCTTTCAAAAGCGCAAAAGCATCATGACTTTGTCATAAAGACATAACGAGATGGTGAAATGGAGGGTCACTTTATCGATGACCCGTTTCTAGAGTACTGTACGGATTTAACAACAGAATTTATAAGCACCAAAGATATTTGCCTCTAGCTGCAGCAAAGGATTTTCCTTACAACTAACAAATCAACCCCGTAAATAGATGATTAGATCTTTTATATGTAATACCACATACAAGTTTTTGGGTAACTATGAGCCTATTCGCTTTATAGATGACATGGCAGCAAAATTCAGTTTGTTATTGAGAAGTACAAACGCTAATTCTAGACTATATGGATATGTAATCCCAACCATGACATGTCGGTATGTTCAAATGGAGAAAAAAATCCATGTTTTTGAAACAAGGAGATGACATGGCGCTGATTTAATCAATTTCATCAAACAAGGAAAGATTTAGTTCTAATTCATTTTTTTGTGTTGGTGACATTTAATTTACTTTTTCAGGCACATAAGCTTATCACCTTAGAGCTTACGAAGTTAATCAAGCCATAAGCTAGCTCAAAAGGCCAAATAAAAAAGTTATATGGCATATGCAATAGCTCCAAACACCCTCTTACGTAACGTTCTAAAAAGAACTTGTATTGAACTTATAACCGCAAATTCACTGCCGTAGTAACATCATTCATACAAATAGCCAACAGGGGTGACCCTATTTGAGCTCGGGTCAAACCGGGTCATTTATGGGGTCTAACCCGAGTCGTTATGGTCAAACCCGGGGCATTTATGGTCAAACCCGGGGCATTTATGGTCAAACCCGGGTCAGTAATGGTCAAACCCGGGTCAGTTATGGGCAAACCCGGGTTGGGTCAAATCCGAGGCATTTATGGTCAAACTGGGTCATTACTATTGAACCAATAAAACTAATAAGCCTATTTAGTACTCGAGTTACTCGGGTCGACGCAAATAGCGCGAATAGATTTTTTGACCCAAGTAACCCGACCCAAATAGCCTTATTCGGTTCGGTCAGGTTATCAATCACAATGAATCACAGTGGTGCGTGACTTTCCTAGGTTCTCATCACCCCCCTTTTTTATAACAAAAAAACCTATTAAAACAAGTTCTTAAAAAATACAATCTAAGACCATTGCGCAAACTTGTTATCATTACTATTGGACCAATAAAACCAGATATATACATCATAAATTAAGACAAGGCAGCAATACCAAACTGATCAAAAGTACTGTAGTCATCACGCTAAAGCATCCATTCATATCATGCGAGATAACACCATCCACAGCGGACATCTACATTAAGTTAAATATTAACACAAAGTAATGTTGAGTTATAATCCACATAGAGTTACAAAGAGTACAAGAACAATCAAGTGTCGGAAAAGCTAACATACAAAGGAAATAACTTTAGTCTATATTAACATGTAGTCCCAACCATACAGCCTCTCACTAAGGTAATATAGCAAATGAACTATGCCCAGTAGCGAGAGAAATGACATGGCTGAGACTAATCTCTTTTGTCACCTTCAGACACAAGTTTGGTACTAAGACACCAAAGTTGCTGTGTTGGTGACATTTATACTATGGGTTTATCAGCTTATTCAGATTTGTAATAACAATTCAGCTCAATTTCAAAAGCTCGCATGCATGTCACCTTGGAGCTTATGAAAGTCAACAAGAAATGAATTCAAGTTATAACACCCCCTATGTGTTAAGTCAAAGCATTTCTTTGGCAAACATAAATAGTGACAAGGAGTTCGTTATTTGAAAATGAGAGCATACCTCTTGTCAAAATTCGTATGCTAGCTTTACAGCCTACAGTCAATCTAATGCAATACCATAACGGGTCAACAGATGAGGTTTTCCCCGTTCAGGTTACCCGGGGAGGGTGAGTCTTTGACTCATATGCACGTGGCCTAACCGGGGTAACCCCATGATCGTTTCCCATCCTTCAATTGCTGCACGTAACAAAAGTGACACATCCTAAGTCCTCATATGTTAATTTACTTAATAGTAAACAGCTTAACAGTTTGAGTAAAAGCCTAAAAAGGCGACAGATTAGATCAAAAACCAGCACTTAATATACAAATATCCACACAGAATAAGGGGGTAAAATCGAATTGCATCCTCACTTTTCCTTACACATGTACACCATTGGTTAGCACTAGTTATATAATTTCCATCTACACTTTGTTCTCTAATACCTGAGTAGCTATATCTTAGTTTCCTCTCAAAACGATATCAAGGGACAACATGAACATCACCAAATTTGAACAAACTATGATAACTTTCTAAATATTTTATCCAACAATCTTAGCATCACAATTTCTGTAAGTTGAATACTTTTTTCAAAGCGGCAACTTAAAGCTAATTAAAAAGAGCAAAGTATCTAGAAAGTGAACAAGAAAACATACAATCATTCCGATGCTAGCATTTGATTTTTTGACCAGTAGCATTGGTATAACTTTCAAAGAGACAAGGTACAACTTCACGATACGGCAAAACAAAATCCTTCACAAACTTCTCCTTAGAAAGACCAACAGCCGTATAAAGGGAAAGCTTACTCTTCAAAACATTCTTTTCCTTCAAACTCGCCAACACTTGATACCTTGGCACAATCCTCTTCTCCAAACTATATTCCAAAACCTTGGGATGCGTTGACAAATACTCACCCCCATAACCTATCTCCTCCTTAAACCACTCTAACTTCGCCTTAATCGTACCCTCCGACATCCTCAAACAAAACGGCAAACTCCTAGTCATTCTAACTATCTCCTCTTCCGTCCACCCAAGACTTCTAAAAACCCCAAGTTTCTTATCCAAAGTCGCTTCACTCAACGACATAACTATCTCAACCCCGTCTAAAAAACGTGGCGAATCAGGTTTAATCCCTAATAAAGGCTCCACCTTTTTCACAACACCATCTAACCACTCATCACGCTGTAACAAAGACCCTGGCTCCTTTAACAAAAGCGACTCGATCTTATGACTCGACAACCCGTATTTCCTCAGAACCAATATATTCCCACTGATTTTCTTTTCGTAATCAGAACCCAACTTCCACAAAGATCTCGAAACAACCTTAAAAACTTTAGTATCATCAAAACCCAACAAAACCCTTAAATATCTAACATTGTTTTCCAACCTAGTAATAGAAAAATGAATGCTTGATTTAAAAAGCTTCTCTAAAGAAGAACCCTTAAACCCTAGTTCTTGAAAGAGATGAAATTTGGGTTTAAGGGTCTTGTTAATATCAGTGGTTAAAAGGGTTGGTGAGTTTGTTAAAATGGTTTTGATTTGGGTTTTGGTGAGGCCACATTGGGTTAAAAAGGTGATGACTGAATTGGGTTTTTGTGGGGTTTTAAGATGTGGGATTTTTGCTGAGAGAGTGAGTGCTTCATTTTGTGTCAAGTTCAGTGAAGTGATTAGGTAATTGGTTATCAAATGTGGGTTGGTTTGTGTTGAGTAATTTCTGTGGAGTGATTTGAGTTGTTGAATCAACATTGAGGTTGAAGAAAGGGGAATTTGGGTTTGGCTATTTATTTGTAAAATAATTTCAAAAAAAATTATGAGGGATGACCAATAAATATGTATTTAATACGCGTTTCGCTGAGACGAGTTTGATAACGTTTTCACCAAAAGTGTAATCCGTACATCTACGTTGCTATGTTTTTTTCTTTAGTTTTAGGACAACCGTACCTGTAGATCGGTCATCCCTATTAAGTCAAAATCTGACGAAAATAAAAAATGAAATGAATCTGCAATACTTGAAAAACTACAGGGACCATTTATGTAGTTAGTTCTAATTTTTAAAAGGGTAAAACTTTATTGTGTTTGTTAAAAGTTAATACTAGCGGTAGCTGTTAGCAGAGTGCTCAGTTATTAGTAGCAGTTAACAGTAGCAACTTAATTTATAAAAGTGTTTGATAGAGTAGTTGTAGCTGTAATTTTAGGGTTAAGTTCATAGATAGGTAACTAACTTACAAAAATTTCCCATGTTAGGTAACGAACTTGGAAAAATACTATTTAGACCCACGAAACTTGTTATGACTTGTTAAAATAGGTAATTTGACCGTTTTGAGTGCCACATCAGCATTAAGGGTGCTGTTGGCCGTACTAGGTTATGCTGGTTACATCATTTTATCAGAGCATAAAATTACCTCAAAAACTATATATAAAACACCAACTTCTTCAAACTCTATATGAAAATACACCAAATAATCGATTAGCCTCGACCCCCAACAGATACTTGTTCCTTTATCTTCCCTCTGACTTTACCAACTGTGAGAAAACCTTACTCGTTGAAACATCGGAAATGTCATCCCTGCTTGACATTTCAAAACCCGTATTTGTGTTATCATCACCTTCATGATTGAAATCATGAATCTATAGAGACAACTCCCCAATCACATTAGTACTTTTCTCATCTGGATCATTTTGTAAAACTGCTTCTTGTAGTTGAAGAACATATTCAAGATTCCACAAAACATCACCCATCGATGGCTTGTCAACCCCAAAATCAGCCAAACATTTCTCTGCAGTTTCACCAAACTTTCTAAGAGAATCGGGCTTAATATCTCCCTGAAGAGTAACATCGATAATTTGTTCTAATTGCCCCTTTTTCTGGTAAACCATCGCCCATTCAGCTAAATTCACCTTTTCTCGAGCTAAAGATGGGTCAATAACAGGTCTTGCACATAAAACTTCAAACAAAACGACCCTAAACGAATACACATATGACAAAGGCGCCTGCTAAGACTTGTTAAGAATTGTTAGTGGAAGAAGAGGTTCGGTGGAGGAGGAGGGTGGTGGAGGAGGAGGAGGTGCGATGAAGGAGGAGAGTGGTGGAGGAGGAGGTGCGGTAGAGCAAGAGGGTGGTGGAGGAGGAGGGGTGGTGGTGGGTTGTTATAAAGAAAAAAAATAATGTATTTACTTAAAAAGGTGACGCGTCGGTTTTGAGCCGGTAACCCTTCCAAAATATGGCCGTTATTACCTATATTGAACAACATTTAAATGTTTCATGGGTCTAAATGGTATTTTTCCAAGTTTGTTACCTAACATGGGAAATTTATGTAAGTTAGTTACCTATCTATAGACTTAACCCGTAATTTTAATATAAAAATAACGTAATGCTAAATGGTAATTGCTCCAAAATGCTTATTCAAAGAGCATTGGGAAAATTAGTGTTTTTGTAATTTTATAAATGTTAACTGCTTCCTTTGAAATAATCTTTGTACCACTGATGCTAATTGCACCAAAATGCTTTCAAAAGCTGTCTGCCAAACACAAACAAATTATTGCAAGTCATTTTCCTTCAATAACTATTTTACTATTCATTTTAGCGATGTTTAGAAGCGTTTTGAATAAACTAGCGTTTACTTTTTTGTACACGGTGCTTATTTGGTAACAAGCAACTATCATTACTAATTTTTCTAAACGCTTCAAATCAAAGGCTTTATCGAAACAATTACTGGTGCTTCAACTACTTCTATTGCCAAACATACCAGTTTTGAACAATTGTCTTTATGCATAACTGAGTGACCTATATAAGTTGTTCAACATGTCATTTTTCAACTAAAAAGATAATAAGAAAATGAGCAAATTACACGAATGGTCCATATGGATTGCGTTGACTTTCACCTCATGGTGTTGACTTTCACCTTTAGTCCCAAAATTTTCCTTTCTTTAGACAAAATGTTTGAAATACCCTCTACCTTCATATCTTCTGTAACAATTCATTTCATTTGGTGTTGTTTGGATCTGCTCAAAAAGAAAAAAAAACATTAACAAAAGCTATTGCTACATATAATGTTAAGGTGTACTTTCTGTTGAATTAATAATCTTAGCCTGGAAAAATAGTAGAGGGACTAATGTTGTCATTTTCTTATTCTTGTTTGTGAAGTTTAGTTTGCTTAAGTTGTGTTTTGTTGATGATGCATTCTTAAGGGGCCATTGATGTCAAGATGGGAAAGTTTTTGCAGCTCAGTTATAAAAGTCAAGACCTAATCTCTTTCTCTCTCTAGAATCATTCGATCTTACCCTTTGTTATTCTCTCTCTCTCTCTCCCTCTCTCTCTAAGTTTGTTTCAATTCATTGTTCATTAAGATTAAGATATGAGTTTGTAATAGAACTATATTCAATTTAGAATATAGAATCACACCAGAGTAGCAGTGGTAATTACCGATGATTCTTTGTGATTTGTGTGATCAGTTCTCTTGATCAACTTGGTGTATTGTATTGTGTTTGTTAGGTCTCTTGAATATTGAATCACACACATTAGGAAAGGTTAAGCATAGAGAGAATAATAGAGGAAGGCAAGTATTTTCATAAATTTTCAAATTTTATAGAAAAAGAGAAATGGGAGGGAAAGTAAGTGTTACAAGCCTTAACCCTTACTTAGTGATGTGTCGTTGTGTGGTGTATATTTTTATGATTCAAGTTTTAAATTTATATTTTACCGAATAAACCAAAAATAACACTTTAACGGGCGGTGTACCCGATCGGTGATAGTTTCGTGGTAAGTATGATGTCGAACACTTAAAGCGATGTTAAATCTATCAATTTATTAATATCTTGGTTATCTAATCTATGTTAATTCTATTCTATTCTAAACCTATGTCAGTACTAATCCTAATTCTAACAGGTAAAAAGGAGGTTTTCAACCTGAGAGACTGGCACGGTTTGGCTGGTGACTACAATCAATTCAAGGCACTTTAACCCACGCAAGCAAATTAACAGAAGATAAAAGAGTGGTTGAGCCAAATATAAGAAAACTGTATTAACCATTATTAATCCAATTAGAATGTTGATTTGTTTATTAAGTGCAATGATTTCTTCTCTCGAGGTGGCATATCATTCTTAAGACTTAGGCGTTACATCATCTTAAGACCTAGACACATTAATTCTGTCACAATTAAAGCATCCGCATAAAGCATCCTTATTTGCTGATTATAATCTATCTTAGGGATTAAAGCAATGGTGATCTTGTTAAACCCTAACTCATAGAGACTTTACCCACTTACTACTTAATTGAAATTTATACACTAGTAGTCCACTTGTCCAACTATCCAATGGAATCAGAACGTTATTTGTTGAATTATCTAGGTTCACCTGCTAGTCAACATGTTCACTAAACCAAAGGCAATATCCGATTAACTAGTTAAGCCAGAAGCGTATCCTTAGCACAAATTTAGAAGGACAATATTTGTGATCCTATGATTCTAGATGTATAAATCACTATATAGAGAGCTATCCCAGACTCTATATTACTTGGTCCGTATCACTAGATCCATTTGAATGATAGGTCGCATACAAAAGCACGTAAACAAGTATAAATTAATAAACATAAACAAGCATTCAACGATAAATCAAGAAATCAAGATAAAAAATACCAAACATTCAGATCTTTATAATAATGGCTAGTACCCGAAGGTATTAGCCTTCAAACGTCATAATAAATACAAAAGCAATTATTTAGCCAAGGTAAACTAATCGAGTTAACGAATGATACCAAAAACTGAACGATTACTAAAGTATATGGAATTACACGTTGTCTCCTATGGAATTAATAGCGTTGCTCGGCCTCTTCTGCTCTTTTTCTCCTCTGAAAATCGACTTTTGTGGTTTAGGTATCGAGAATATGATTTAGCACACTTAAAACTCGTTTTTGAGTTTTGTATTTATACTGTCCGGAGTCGGTTTGATACGACGTATCCAAGGGATTGGCGTAGCATATTGGGGGTTTCTTGGAGTATGAACCACGTTTGATATCTTCCAGAATCTTCACATTCTATATCTTCAATACGGCGTATTGATATTCACTGGATACGGCGTATTGGACTTGTTTCCTTTATGGTCTTTGGTGAGTGCAGGCACGGATACGCCGTATCTTCCTTGATGGATACGGCGTATTGGTCTTCAGAATAATAATCTTCAAAATATCTTCGTTTAAGCTCCAGAATGCGCGCCTTTTGCTAATATTCACCAAGTACTCCGTAATTACTGCAAATCTCGAATATAAACGATTAAGTAACAATTCTTTGCAATAATCATACAAAATGGGTTAATAACATGGGATAAATGATGCTATAAAATAGACGTTATTTGATGTCATCAAATATCCCCCCACTTGAATCCTACTTGTCCTCAAGTAGCCTTTAGAAGTTTATAAAAATGCATCCCTAAGGATATTTTCTGTTAAAGCATTTATTCGATCTATTACAAGTATACAACCAAACACCTCACGAAATAGAAAGATGAAAACACTCAAATCACTCAACTAATCTATGTGGTAACATGTAACTAATTCGCTCAATTGCTCAGTCGTGACGAGTATTCTATCATAAGCTTGGCAAGGATACACATCTCCACCGCTAAAGCCAAGGAGTAACAAGTCTATAAAGGTAAATATAGGTTTGTATGATAAGGCTTAGGGTTGATTACTCTAACTAATCTTTATCGATACCAATATTCCAGGAGGGCGACAAAGACCACACATACACACCTGTAATAACGAGATGGACACATGTGACTGCTCACTCCCACCTCGAATAAGCTAAAGAGTAGGACTAGTAGAGTAATATAGGGTATGGATCTTCTAACTTTCACCAATAGTAATAAACCAACAAGGCAGCTGAGACATGCATACATGGCCATAACGACGGAATAGACATGCACGCTCGATCACATCCTCATTCGCGTAAAACCCATGGTTAATGATTAGGAAAGGGAAACAAATTGTTGTTAAATAAAAATTACGAAACAAATAGATTAAGACTAAGATACAAGTTGCTAGACATTTTTTTCCCGACTGTTACCATGATAAAGACACAACTATTTACAACGTCTTGATCATAGATCAAAAACAACAACCTAAGTTGGCGTTCCATTAACGGTCAACTTCCCAATCATCTCATACTTTACATACTTTACAAGACAAGTGGCGATATCTTCCACTTTATACAATACTCTATATCGTCGATTTGTATCAACGAATAATCGATCCTTCGTGTAATTCCTTCGGTAGTTGCGAAACGATTATCTTCAAACTTTTCTTCTCTTATTTTGTTGCGATTTTTCTAATTTTTTTGATTTTTTTAACACGATACTATGAAACTCGGTGTAATTTCACCATCCTTACGATCATAATAATTCTGGATAATTCCTTCGATAATTTCTTCATTCTTCGGACGTATCATTAATTGCGACGGTAGTAAAAATACACGAGTTTTGACCATAATATACATTCCCATTTGCAATGTGCAATTTTCTTCCAACCGTACCAAAATAGACACAAGACTCGGGAAATACAAACTTTACACTTTAAGCAACTAGCAACTATAAAATAAATTTAATTTAACAGGGTAGGCTAAGGTGTAAAGGTGTAACGAAACAAATAATTGGTGTAGTTCCTAAAGGATTGGCTCTACGGGTTGTTCTAGGGGTATCTTACTCTTAAAATTAGAGTAAACAAAGGATTTATACGGGGGTTAACAAACCAATGTAGTTAGTTAATAAGCAACATGTAAAGGCGTTTTTGGGTGTAATCCTAAAATTTACCAATTTAAACAAGTTACTCCATCTAAATCAATAGTACTTATCACTGCGGTCTCGAATAGATATACCAAGCCAAGTTTTAAAGTCTACTACATCACCGGCACACTCATATTTTGGGGAATTTGGGTAAACATTTGGAAACGGATAAGGTTAAATCCTCACAATATCTAACAAAGGTTATTGTGTGCGGGTTATGTACCAAGTAATTTCACAAAAGTATGCTTGAATTTTTTTTTTAATTTGAGCATAATTTAAGCATTTTAGTATGAAAAATAAAACAAGTAAACATTCTAATTCCATCCCCCCACTCGAATTATACAACGTCCTCGTTGTATAGTTAAAATATTAAAAATACAGGAATTAAAAAGAATTAGAATGAGAAACTCTCCTGATATTTGCTTGGTAGATTTTCCATGTTGAGTTTATTAGTAAGATTTCGTGTAGAACAGCCGTCTTGAAGTTTTAAGACTCCAACACTTTAAGATCTCTAGATTTGTAAATTCTCCATCAATATTCGTCGATATTTCTTTGCTTCCAAGGTCCTGTGTGAATAATAGGAAAAAACATGCATTCCTATCTTGGTATCCACGGTTAATTTAAACTAAACTAAACAAACTAAATACAGGTCAGTCTGGTGAATACGCCGTATCATGTGCATGAATACGCCGTATTGCCAGAACTGATAATAATATTTTTAAAGTGCATAAAAAGTAAAGAATGATAACGTCCCGACAATCAATACGCTGAATGGTATGGAGCGGATACGCCGTATTGATGTCTGGGAAGACAGACTCGATAAAATTAAATAACAATCTGGGTTGTCTCCCGGGAAGCACTTTTGTTTACAGCAAAGTCTTTAAGTTAGACTTGTCTTCTAGCTTCTCACTCGATGCGCGTAACCATCCATCCTTCGTCTATCATCCGAAAGATTTCCTGGTAAGCTTGGCACGCCTCTTCACCTGTGATTGTAAGATCGTTGTATTCGTCTTTTTTTACGGCAACATATTCTTCTTTATCATTGAACGAATATTTGATCATCTTGTATTTTTTTATTTTGCAAACCGGCACCTCGCGGGTTTTGATACCACATAACTCATGTCCTTCTTCATGAGTTTCGTTTTCATAGTCTCCTTCATCATAATCGTGGTAGTAAATCTCATGGCTCTTCTATCTTTTCCAACAATCATTGCTTGATTCATCATCAGATACCTCAATTTCATCACCACCCATTTTCCAGTAATCCCACATAGCTCCTTTGATGAATATATCCATCGTTTGATAGTTTATGAACTTCATAGCCAACCAGCCTTCGAATCTTGGATTGGTTGGGTCCCATTTTATTACGGGAGTGTTATTTCCCTCGATGCGAGAAGGCGAGCAGTATTTTCTAAAAAAATTTGCAGTTAAGTCGACCCAACAAGTGATTGATTCTTTGATTCCATCAAACCATCTCCGTGCATCTCCAACCAATGAGATTGGGAAAACAACAACTCTTAATTTATCATGATCTACATTGGGTAATTTGATTGGGTCAATAATTTTTAGGTAGTATTCAATATGTTCAACTGCGTCTTTCCCGTTTGTTCTACTAAAAGCATTGTTGTGTAAATCATCCAAGAATTTTTCTTTTAGCTCATAAGCATTTTTCCCGCTAACTGTAATACTTGTAATCCCGGAATAGTAATCTACTTTTTCATTAGGCGCAAATGTTTCCATACTTGACTTCTTTCCCTTGTCCGCCATCACTTCTTCAATCGACTAGCTCTGATAAGTATGTCTTGTAACACATGTAAAAATATCACCAGGATTTGTTCTGAAGAAAGATAGAAAAAAATTTAGCACAAAAATCAAGTACGAAAACTCAGATTCTGATTTTGTTCTAGATATAGAAGTGAATACGCCGTATTAATAAGTTCAATGAATACGTTGTATTGGACAGAAAGTTGGATACGCCGTATCCAATGGAAGTGGATACGCCGTATCGAGTTATCGACCAGAACAGTGTATTAGAAAAATAATTAAGTACGGAAACAATTAAACACACAAATATACAAGCAAACAATTAAAGACACATACACAAAATTTACAAAATATATAAGAATATACGCTAATCTAAATTACACTACTCCTAAGAGGTTAGATCTAATCTAATGTTACAAACCAAAATATCAAATAAAAATAAAGATTAATTCTCACTCCCCGGCAACGGCGCCAAAAACTTGATGTGTCGTTATGTGGTGTATATTTTTATGATTCAAGTTTTAAATTTATATTTTGCCGACTAAACCAAAAACAACACTTTAACGGGCAGTGTACCAGACCGGTGGTAGTTTCGTGGTAAGTAGGGTGTTGAACACTTAAAGCGATGTTAAATCTATCAATTTATTAATATCTTGGTTATCTAAACTATGTTAATTCTATTCTATTATAAACTTATGTTAGTCCTAATCCTAATTCTAACGGGAAAAAAAGGGGGTTTTCTGCCTGAGAGACTGGCACGATTTGGTTGGTGACTACAATCAATTCAAGGCACTTTAACCCACGTAAGCAAATTAACAGAAGATAAAAGAGCGGTTGAGCCAAATATAAGAAAACTGTATTAACCATTATTAATCCGATTAGAATGTTGGTTTGTTTATTAAATGCAATGATTTCTTCTCTCGAGGTGGCATATCATTCTTAATACTTAGGCGTTACATCATCCTAAGACCTAGACACATTAATTATGTCACAATTAAAGCATTCGCATAAAGCATCCTTATTTGCTGATTATAATCTATCTTAGGGATTAAAGCAATTGTGATCTTTTTAAACCCTAAATCATAGAGACTTTACCCACTTACTACTTAACGACAAGTTATACACTAGTAGTCCACTTGTCCAACTATCCAATGGAATCAGAACATTATTTGTTGAATTATCTAGGTTCGCCTGCTAGTCAACATGTTCACTAAATCAAAGGCAATATCTGATTAATTAGTTAAGCCAGAAGCGTATCCTTAGCACAGATTTAGAAGGACAATATTTGTGATCCTATGATTCTAGATGTATAAATCACTATATGGAGAGCTATCCCAGACTCTATATTACTTGTTCCGTATCATTAGATCCAGTTGAATGATAGGTCGCATACAAAAGCACGTAAACAAGTATAAATTGATAAACATAAACAAGCATTCAACGATAAATCAAGAAATCGAGATAAACAATACCAAACATTCAGATCTTCATAATAATGACTAATACCCGAAGGTATTAGCCTTCAAACGTCATAATAAATACAAAAGCAATTATTTAGCCAAGGTAAACTAACTGAGTTAACGAATGATACCAAAAACTGAACGATTACTAAAGTATATGGAATTACACGTTGTCTCCTATGGAATTGATAGTGTAGCTCGAACTCCTCTGCTCTTTTTCTCCTCTGAAAATTGTCGTTTGTGGTTTAGGTATCGAGAATATGATTTAGCACACTTAAAACTCGTTTTTGAGTTTTCTATTTATACTGTCCAGAGTCAGTTTGATACGGCGTATCTAAGGGATTGGATACGGCGTATTGGAGGTTTTTTGGAGTAAGGACCACGTCTGATATCTTCCAGAATCTACACATTCTATATCTTTAATACGGTGTATTGATATTCTCTGGATACGGCGTATTGGACTTGTTTCCTTTGTGGTCTTTGGTAAGTGCAAGCACAGATACGCCGTATCTTCCTTGATGGATACGGCGTATTGGTCTTCAGAATAGTAATCTTCAAAATATCTTCGTTTAAGCTCCAGAATGCACGTCTTTTGCTAATATTCACCAAGTACTCCGTAATTACTGCAATTCTCGAATATAAACGATTAAGTAACAATTCTTTGCAATAATTATACAAATTAGGTTAATAACATGGGATAAATGATGCTATAAAATAGACGTTATTTGATGTCATCAAATATCCCCCCACTTGAATCCTACTTGTCCTCAAGTAGCCGTTAGAAGTTTATAAAAATGCATCCCTAAGGATATTTTCCGTTAAAGCATTTATTCGATCTATTACAGGTACACAACTAAACACCTCATGAAATAAGAAGATGAAAACACTCAAATCACTCAACTAATCTATGTGGTAACATGTAACTAATTCGCTCAATTGCTCAGTCGTGACGAGTATTCTATCATAAGCTTGGCAAGGATACACATCTCCACCGCTAAAGCTAAAGAGGGAAAAAGAGGAGGTTGGTGACACATGGTTTGGAGATTATGAATTTGAGGTATGAGACGGGTGAGAAGAAAGTGAATGAAGTTGATTTCATTTCTCAAAGAGTAGAATTTGTGTCTAGAAAACTTACAACAATGACAGAAACTTAAGTGAAATTCAACTTGAGCATAAGAAAGAGGATGAATTGGTTGCGGTGGTGGTGAATGTGGTGCATGAATGTAGGCGTTGGACGGGTTAGTGTGTGAATCAAGGATGGTGGAAATGTTGTAAAGTTGGTTAATCATTTAATCTCTTAGTGGATTGTAATATTGTATGATGGTGGTGAAGGAGATTAAAAATGGATTTTGGAGGAAGTAGAGGTGAGTCTTTTTGGGAAGAAGGTGATGATTTTGGAGTGGATGTCTTGCGTTTCCATACTTGTCATACCGATATTATTGGTTATCTAGAGAAGTTGGAATGGTGGTTTGAGCAAGACATTGATGATGAAGTAGAGGAGGATGAGGAAGATGGAGGTGGTGATGAAGTATGAGAATTAGGTGATTTAAATAATGGGGAATATGTGATAGAATGGCAAAGCATGGTTTGGATAAAAGAAGATGCAAAAGATGGTTTAGCTAAATAGGGAAGTGCCAGCTTGAGGCTGTAAGTAGGAGGGTCAAAGATACAGAAAAGAGGCAGACACAAAAGTTTCGTTCCCCCCTGTCGGCTGTCCCATATCGCCAGGTGGTCCCCAATATATTGAGGGGCCGCCGAGTATTTATGGGGGCCGTTTTCTGGAAAAACAAAGATTTCCAATTTTTCCCTTGTCTAGTGATTTCAGCATCTACCTAATTCAAGAATCAACTAATTTAAGCAATAATATATGGTCCTAAACTAGCATACAAATCATTTAGCAAATAGTAGTATTGTACACATGTCATGTTCATAAATCTTGATAACATAAAGCATTGATAGGACGATAAAATAGAAAGAATCACCCAAGTCAAATGTAATTGTCATTTGCCATTCCTAGTCCTAATAGCGTTATTAAAACACAATGTATTATATAATAAATTAATACTACCTCCGTCCCAAAATTATTGTCCACAGACAAGAAATACACAGTTTAAGAAAAATGCATTAATTACTGCTTTGGTTTCTACGAAAACAAACAAAAGACAGTTTTACCCTTTGATAATTAATTACTGTTTTTTATTTTTGTAAATATCAATTTAGACTAAGGGTAATATGGTAAACTTAAACAAATCTAACTTTTATTTTTAGTAATGGACAATTATTTTAGGACGTACTAAAAAGGAAATATGGACTATAATATTGGGACGGAGGTAGTAATAATAATCTCTAATAGTTATGCCAACTTGTTCACTTCCGTCTCCCACTCATCATGTCCTTGAGAGCTTGTCCAATTGACCTTAACCCTTCCCGGTGAGCATCTCGTTGTTGAGTTTGAAGATTTATAGTTTCAGAGAGATATGTGTTTAAGTTAAGACTTTCATGAGGAGGGTTTTGACGGACTCTAGGGACAACAATGGACAAGGAAGAGACGTTTTGAGAAGGAGAGGAAGAGTTGAAGTGAAATGATTCTTCATCATTCACATCAATGGTGTCATCCAACGGACAAGATGAGGATGGATGATTTAAAGTGGTGGAAGAGGAGCTAGCATTTGATTCACAAGGTCTTTTCTTACCATGATCCGATCGCGTCTTTCGCTCATAATGAGGAGCGAGAGGATGCATGACTCAATCATGTGAGAGGTAGTGATCAATTGCTAACTCAGGAAAGACGGACACAACATGTTTGAACAATCTAGTAAAAAACATTCCACAAGGTAATAGTTTCTTAGGTTTGTTTAGGGTCTTTTCTATTCTTTTGAGAATGAAAAATGCTAGATTGTATCGAGTGAAGGTTTCAATACAATAAAGCATATGACAAAGACATGCCGAAACATGATCCTTATAACCTCCTAAACAAATGGCGTTTTCACGAATGATGTCAACCCATGGTTTCATATGAGGTTGAATTTCGCGAGTTAGGATTTCGTTTTTATCAACGACAATGGTTTTCTTGTTTTTAGTACGAGTGACTTGACCTTGTCGAGGAATTTGAATAAAAGACTTGACGACATTTGGAGAAGGAGGAGTGTTTTTATAACGACCTTTACTCAGAATATTTATTGACAAGTAGTCGAGTGACCATATGTCGGTATGTGACACTTAACCTTTGAACGGTATTCTTAAGATTTGACCTAATTCCTCGAGAGTGAGAGAGAATGACTTACTTTGTATGACAAAGTTGACCACAAAATGACCCGTGAAGTTATAATCAAAATTTAGTTGACTATAGAACTCGAGAAAAAAACGAGGAACAATTTGTTTGTTTATCTTCAACAAACAATCAAAATCAATTGATTCAAATTTAGCACGGATATGACTCATGTTTTCAAAGTTTTGACTCACAACTCTACCCTCATGAAAGTATCATTTTTCAAGACTTACAATTGTGTTTTGTAAGGGTTGATTAAATTCATTTGATATGAGTGGAATGTAGTTTCAAGTCTTTTGATGATCAAGTCCGGCAATTCAAGGCATTATCACCTAAAATACAATAACCAAAATCACATTTTAATTTCTTATACTTGTATTGATATTTTAAGTTTGTGCCTAGTGTGTGCCTATATGCGACAAATATGGAGTAACGATTAACTCGAGTTAAAATTAAAATCCTAAGAGTTAATTCAAACACTCCTTAGTTTGATTTTGCTCATCCAAACATGTCGAAAAATACATATGAATTATGTATCTCGACTTTTGTTCATGAGATCATTATGCATGTGTTTAAAAACATTTTTGGGTTGTATTAACAATGCATAACAACAATTTTATT
>BQNB010059308.1:0-37386 GCA_026074375.1 Tanacetum coccineum
TATATATCCGACTTACGATCATGTAAATTTCATTCGATCTAACAGATAAAGTAGAAATTAACTTGAAGGAACTATATAATCAAGTATAATTAGGGGCATCTGCATATCTTCAAGGCTGTTTCCACGATTTTGGAGGCCACAGCCTCGCAGGTGAGAATTGAAAATGAAGCCTCACGACAAAGGTTAAATAAAAAGTGGTTGAGTAAAATGTATGTACCTTAAGCAATAAGCAATATTGTATAATATGTTAGTCGATTTAACTTATAAATGCGAGAAATCTATAAATCAGAGCCTTATATTGTCTTTGTTTTCATTCATATTTATAATATTTTATATTGTTATATGCACCGAACATAAAGTTTGAGCCCTAATAATCTAGGGACTTATCGGTTGCCCACTTCGCCCATCCTGACCCTGTTAATTCTTACAAAAATGCAAATTTGTGTATAACTACATTGCAAGCTTTACAAATAATAGTTCTACCGATCACATATGCGAATATTAGTTTAAAACATAAGTAAAAAAAAAAACCATACTTTTTGTTCATTGATGAAAACCTCATGAGGTATTACCATATTTCACATTTGAGAAGTAATACGTCGTCGTATTCTTCTGCCTAATTTCACTGTTCAACTTAAGCACTGTAGTTGCTATAGTGCTGGGCAAAAAAGAAGTCCAAAAAATTAGCCTAAAATTTGGGCCGGTCCAATTGGTTTTATTAATTTTTTATTAAAAAAAAAATTTGTTGTGACAAAATATGGGGACAAAAAAATGTTACAAAAGTACCGACTCATTCAGATAAAAAAATTTCCGCGAAAACATCTTCGATACCTAATAACTTTAAAATAATCGACAGGGTCACAAATGTACAATTCTAAATTGCATTAAACGGTGTCATTTTACGCCATGAGACAAAAAAAAATTTGAAAAAAAAATGAAAATAAAATTAAAAATAAAATTTTAACGCCCCGCAACAACGCGCAGAACATAAACTCATATAAGAAAAAAAACAAACTACTAAACATGATACTAAAAAAGTGAACTCGCACTATTAAATATGAGACCGACAAAATAAACCCGCACAAAATAAAAAAAAGTTAATGACTCACAACAACGCGCGAAAAATTAACGCCCCGCATCAACGCGCAAAAAAAAAAATAAACCCGCACTATTAAACATGAGACCGAAAAAATAAACCCACACAAAATAAATAAATAAATAAATGAATAAAAAATTAATACCCCGCAACAACGAGCGAAAAATTAACGCCCGCAGCAACGCGCGGGTAATCTTGCTTGTTCTATTACCATAACAGACCAAGATGCACACTCATTTTACTAATGATATTATATTTTGATAGACTGATAGGTTGTTCCAACTTATTTCCTTCCTAAATCATGCATCTTGTTTATTAACATTGTCATTCACCAGCATCAAAAGGGTTTTAGCCGTACAATAGCAACATACTTTCTTAAATGTTCCGTTTTGATACGTGAACTTTTTTTGTTCCACTTAATGTAACGAACTTTCAAGTTTTGTATTAATTTGCACCAACCTTGACGGCCAATCGGGAAAAAAGTTATAAAACCAGAAAAAAGCCTACGTGGCATGTTTAATACTTTTTCTAATGTTCCGTTTTGGTACGTGAACTTTTTTCTAATGTTCCATTTTGGTATGTGAACTATTTTATACAAACGTTTTTATACTCACGTTTTTATACATATTTTTATACACATTTGTGTACACGATTTTATGCACACATCTTACACATAAAATGTGTGTATAAAAACATGCGTATAAAAATGTGTGTATAAAAACGTGTATAAAATGTGTTTATAAAAACGTGTATAAAAATGTGTGTATAAAAACGTGTATAAAAATGTGTGTATAAAAGTATGTATAAAAATATGTGTTTAAAAATATGTGTATAAAACGTCTATAAAAATGTGTGTTTAAAAACATGTGTATAAAACGTGTGTACAAAAATGTGTATAAAAACATATATAAAATGTGCATATAAACGTGTATAAAAATATGTATAAAAATATGTGTATAAAAATGCGTGTATAAAAATGTATGTATAAAATGTGTGTATAAAAACGTGTATAAAAATGCGTGTATAAAAACGTGTATAAAAATGTGTATAAAAATATATGTATAAAAGTATGTATAAAAATATGTGTTTAAAAATATGTGTATAAAAACATATGTATAAAAACATGTGTATAAAACGTGTGTATAAAAATGTGTGTAAAAACATGTATAAAATGTGCATATAAACGTGTATAAAAATATGTGTATAAAAATGCGTGTATAAAAATGTATGTATAAAATGTGTGTAAAAACTTGTGTGTATAAAAACGTGTATAAAAATGTGTGTATAAAAACGTGTATAAAAATGTGTATAAAAACGTGTATAAAGATGTGTATAAAAATGTGTATAAAAATGTGTGTAAAAATATGTGTATAAAAACATGTGTATAATCCTATGTATAAAAATATGTGTTTAAAAATATATGTATAAAAACGTGTATAAAAATATGTGTATAAAAATATTTGTATAAAAATGTGTATATAAAAACGTGTATAAATTTAAAAATAATTCGAAAAAAAGTAAACAATTGTTAGTATAAAAGACTAACGTTGCAAACGTTCGTTGGCTAAAAAGCCTAATGTTGTAAACAGTCGTTAAGTGGAACAAAAATATAGCTGAGTAAAACAAGTTTGATGGTGCAAATTAACACAAAACTTGAAAGTTCGTTACATTAAGTAGAACAAAAAAAAGTTCACGTACCAAAACAAATAATTAGAGAAAGTACGTTGCTATTGTACAACTAAAACCCGCATCAAAACAGCACTACTATTCTGTCATTGTATGATAGTACTAATTATTATTAACATGATAATTACCCAAATGTACTCATGTTTTAATTGGTCCCATTTTGTTGACTGCAGCTACAACGCTTGATGCATGAATCCAAATCGTTCTTGAATGTGACTGACCCGGTCTCCTTGTTACAAGTATTATGATATCACCCAAAATAATCTCAAAATGCACAATCACGAATAACCTCAAAGATTCTGCATGCATCATTGATCATTACGACCTTCGTTAAATTAAGCAACCCAATAACAACATGAATAAAATAAAACTAGAAAGATCTTGCACGTACTTTGGTGATTTTTTATGGTATACACCATTGTCTTTCGAGGTTTTTTAAGAAGGTATTCTTATAATGTGAAGATGTTCTCCATAGACGGAAACTTTCATAACTGAATAGGTGATATCATTGATGTTGGGGAAACTGCATACTTTTCCTATTAGGTTAAATCTAATACATTAACAAGTTAATAAATCGAAAAGAATGAACAGATAAATAATGCAGTAAAAGAACGAGGATCGTGTTATACAACGGATTCCTTTAAAACATGATTCGCGTCTGTTTCCAGGGTAAAAACGTCCAAAGCTGTTGTACAGCCGGACTGGACTATCTGACCTGAATAGATTACGGAGAAAGGTAGAGTGATTCTGAGCGAAGAAAAAGGCTGCGAACTGGAGGCTCAATTTTCTGGTATTGGGAGTATTGCGTTTCTGCGTATATCCAAAACTGAATGAGAGGCCAATATTTTATAGTTAAACCCTAGCTTAGTTATCAAGCCAATGTGGGTGCTATAAATCAGCCGAGTTGATCTATTCAACCTTTTGAATTTATCAAATAACTTCTTTGGAATATTCTGGACGTATCAAATACTGGGCCAGTAAAAAGATAGGGCGTTAGGTGAACCACCGGAGCTGCATTTGTAGTCGCAAGTCGGCGCGGCTCGATGAGTTCAGTGGACCGGACCATCTTGGCCCAGGAAATCCATTTTTTTGCCCCCCCCCCCCAACCCCCCCCCTGCGCGTAGAGTGGTGCATAAACCGCCACAAAGGAATTTACAAGAACTACAAAAAAGGGGGTTTTTTTTTTTTTTTCATTTATTAACCAACTCCCACTTCATCTCTTGGTGGATGTGGAGATAGTTCAGATTGTTTTTGTTCAACGTGCCTCACTTTGAGTCAGATATCTCATTCATCTCTTGTCATTATGGAAATAGTTTGGCTCGTTGCGAGCTCTCTTCGAGGAGAATCGCTCAATTGCCCAAACAATCATTATTATATTAACATTACAAATATTAAATGTATGTCCAAAGTTATGCATAAAAACTCATATTTGCTATACCATATTTTCCAACAATTCCCCACCATGAAAGGAGATCGGTAAAAAACACACAAAATTTCGGCCAAAAATTTCTGCGGTTTAAGTCCTGCATAGGATTAGGAGGTGTGAACCTTTGAACCTTCCCTTGTGTGATGCACTTAGTCTCTAGGTCCTGGAGTAGGACACGATGTTTTGAAATAACACCCGTTATGTTCGTCGGACCAATCCCACTTCAACTGGACTCTCCTGACCTTGTCAAGTCCTCATCGTCGTGAGTCGATGTGTCATGTGCATTGCCTGGTTCGCAAGAGCTCTTAGAATTGCGCCCCTACAATTCCCTTCGAAGGACCCCACTTCTCTCTTACATAGGTGATTTCATCTTGAATTATTAAAAAACATATACTTTTAGATTTCATTGGATTCTTTATGCTTTATGATTTCCATCTGAAAACAATTAAAGCATTATGTTTGACCTCTCAACAAGTCATTTGTTTTTAGGTATGGGCTAGTAGGTTACTCGATAAGTAACTCCCTACATGACGGGACTTCTCTCCACATTTCTATGATTAGGTTGTACTAGTGAACTAGATCTTGGGATCTTCAGTTAATAGGTTAGGTTTTTCATTCATAGGAAACTCATTCTTCAAGGGCTTTAGTACCATTCCTTTAGTCGGATAATAACTAACTTTTTGCTTAAGCCTTTTGTAAAGGATCCGCGATGTTATCTTTGACGCCACATTGCTCATTTGAGATTACTCAGTTGAGAGTAGTTGTCGTATCGATGTATTGTCGAAGACGGATTGGTCTGGATTTTCCATTAAACATTGTACTTTCTAGCTCTTTCTCATGGACCCGATTATGTCACAATGTATCTAATGGCCGTTACGGTTTTAAGGCCACCTTGGTATGTCCTCTTCGAATTGACGGAGACCATTGCCTCTTCTCGCATTTATCTCGCGCTCGATAAATTCTGGCTTCCATCGTGGACTTAGCTATAACAGTTTGCTTGGAAGACTTCCAAGATATGGGCCCTCCTAGTGTAAACACCTATCCACTAGTCGAACTAGAATTATTTATGTCAGATATCCAATTAGCATACTGTATCTCTCGATCAACAGCAGGATGTCTGTCATAATGCAGTCATAATCACGACGGTATCTCAAATATGAAGAGTACCCTCGTTATAGCTTATACAAGGCATAAACTTGGGATTATCGTTTACCTCTTAGCTACTAAACTGCATTGCTAAGTCAGGTCGGGTACTGTCTATCAAGTCACAATTAACATTGCAATAATCTTGATCTCTAATTGGGCAAACAACCTAAGACCTCTAATTTTAGCTAGATGCAACACTGGTGTAATTGGACGTTCTTGCTTGGCCGGAATCCCCACGCCAATTCATGAGTTATTAGAATTTTGGCCACGTATTGTGCTTGAACCTTAAACATCAAGTCCATTATTGCTTCGTATGATCTTTATTACAAGGATACATCAGCCAAACATAGCCTTCATGTAAACTTTGATTTCAAATGTCTTTAGTGGATCGTTTTATCTTGTGTTACTGCAACGCTAAGCATAGCATCGACATACAAACACAAAATTTCATATCCAGCAATGGTGTCCTTTCACGAAAACACACTGTGTATTCATTTAATTCTTGATACTCCACTCTCTAACATGGTGTGGTCCAAAACTTTTGTTGCCACTGTTAGGGAGCTTGCTTTAAGCTCTTACAACGATTAACAGTTACAACTTGCACTCTTGTCAGGAGCTATGAAAACCCTCAGTTGGTTCCATATATTATTTCTTCTTCTAAATCTCTCATTTAGAAAAGCCGTTTTCAATCTTTTTGGTGAATTTCCAATTTCTTAAAGCTGGCAATAGATTATCATTCTATACGAAGGTTTTCGCGTCAACCGGCGACTAAGGATCAAAGTAGTCTAGACCTTCACGTTGTATAAACCTTGGATTACCACTCTGCTTTATATTTGTCAACGGGTACATTCAGCCTTTATTTCTTCTTGAAGATCCATTTTTAGCCTAGTGGTTTACAACCAGGGATGGTAATCCACGTAATGCTCACACGTATGGTTTTGTAAAAATAGATTCTATTTCACTTTTGTATGGGCTTTCTCCTCCATGTTGCCCTTCGAGGAAGGTTACCGCTTTTCTCGGTAAGATGTGGGTTATTTTCTACCATAACAGAAACAAAATCGGTACCAAACGATTTCTCGTTTTTGCCTTTTGTTCTTCTTGGTTTACTTCCTTTTTAGCGTTTGATCTTGTCTCTCATCTTGGAGATCCATTATCATTTCTTTGTCTTTATACTTGGAGACTTTTTCTCATACTAATCTAGATGATTCAGTTTCCTTTGATTTAATGGAAATTTATTTTCAAAGAAGGATGCATTCCTAGATTCCATTATATTGTTTATTCTTTTTGGATATCCGGATTTTTTTGATTCAGGCCACATGAAACGATAAGCTGTGCTTTTTTAGCATATCAAGGCATATACAATCACAGATTTTGGTTTCTTTTTTGGGCATTGGGATGGATGCACAGCTACCTTGGCTAAACAACCCACACTCGTAAGTATTGATTGATGTTTTCTTCCACATCCATAAATTCATAAGGAGTTCTTTCTTTTCTTTAGAGGTATCTTATTTAAAGATACAGTCAGCTGTCACGCATGGGCTTCCCCCTACATAGTCCTGACTCATGCCAGAACTCATCAACTAGGCAGTAACATTTCTTTCAAGGTACGGTTCACTTCCTTTCGGCTATACCGTTTTTGATATTGGGTGAATAGGGAGCGTGAAACGTGTCTAATTCACATGTTTCGCAACAAGCTACGGTGAATGGAAGCACGTATTCACCTTCCTCTATCACATTCGTGCAACTTGATTTTCTTACCAAGTTGATTCTCAACTTCGGTTTTTGTCATAGAAAAACTTGTCTATCCGCTTATCTTACTTTTCAACAAGTAAAATAGCATTACTTGGTACATCATCATTAAACGTGATAAGTACTTATTTGCCACCCTTGTGGTAGTGATTTCAAATCACAATATGTTGTGTTGTATCATATCAAGTGGTTTCGGTGTTCGTTAAGATTTGAAAAGGACGGTTCTTGTAAGTTTGGCTTCAAAAGCAAGTTTCAATTTGTATTTAGAATCATATGAAAGATTAGGTAATTATTAAATTTAATTAAACGGACGCATCGTATTAAATTTAATGTCCAAGACGACCACTGCCACACATTAGAAGACTAATCAACGTAAGCAGAAGAGATTATTTTATTGATTTCATTTCGGAAACACCATTTACATTGTGTTTAAACATAGCATCCATGCATAACCCTTACCATCATACATTTGATTAATAGACAATCAAACTTATCTGACTCAAAGATTAATCGAAAACAAATTGTTTACGCAACCGGACACAGATCTTGCGACATCTCCAGACTCATACAAGACATTAGTTCAACTTGTGCTCTTTCTCGGATGTCATCTTCAAATAAACATCTCCTTCAACCTGATATCAGCAGTTGCCAGAGTTGCCCATATACCAACTTTTGTCCATTGTCAAACCGCTCTGAAAGAGTGAAAAATACTCTTTATCAGCACACAATGGGTGTATGCACCAGTATCAAATCCACAACAGGTTGTTTAGTACTAGGTTAACTCATAGTCATTGCAACGATCGTCAGACATCTTGCTATTCATATCCTCATCATATTCTCTATTTGCTGACGTGGATTCGCCCGCTTCGCGCATCTTGAAATTAGCGCTCGGGGTGACCAGGTTGGTCCACAGTTGTAGCAAGTCCCCTGGACTTATGCTTCACATATCCCGCTTTAGGAGAAGGTACTAAGAACTTCCTTTGCCCGTTCTTGTCATTTTCTTTTTGTCTTTCTTATTCCCTGGAATTAAAACCTTGAGACGAACAGCATGCTCAACCATATTAGCCTTTGCAGAATCAGGTGTATAAGTGTCTTTCTGAGCCAGCTTGTTGTCCTCTTCAATCGAAGACGTACAACTAAGGTTCTTCAACATCATCTCCTTTCGCTTATGCTGCAAGTTAGTTTTTAAATTTACCCGCTTGGAGGTAACTTTTTAACATAATTAGCAGCAACTTGAAAAGTTTTCTCAAGGTCATTCCCTCAGCCTATGAATGTCGTTTTGTAAGCAAAGTACTGCAGGTCTTGAACCTGACTTATCACGTTCTTTGAATCAACCATCTTGTAATCCAAAAACCGAGCTACCACGAACTTCTTTGTACCAGCATCTCTGTTTTGTTTTTGCGTTCCAATGTCTCCCATAGAATTCTTTGGCTAGTGTGGACTTGCAGTACATTATACAGAGGATCTATAAAAAACCAAAACCCCCAAAATTCTAGAAACATAAATTGTGGCACAAGAGTCTGATGTTTCCATGCTTCCACAGCTTGACAGCTGTTGCATAAGGGATTGAACATCGGGGAGGTTACTGAGGTTGCAGTTTTTTTCAAGGACGCGCTAAGCTAAGGTGCGTGAGATAGAAGAACATCTTCTGTTGCACTCTTAAAGTTCTGACACATTGAATTTTCTGGCTTTCTGCGATGATTAGCACTGTGTTGGTAGCCGGCGCAACCGGTTGGGATCACACAGTCGTGCGGCGGAGGAGTTTGAGTGGTTAGTCATACTGAAAGATTACCACAAAACAGTTAAACAAACTGTAATCACTCGGTATCGCTTTTACGGATCTGCTTCAAAGAAACTAGTATTGGTTTTCATGAATGAAATAGACCAGTGTATAATTAAATCAAAGTTGATATAAACACGCAAATGATTCGAAAAATTATAACGATCTATAAAACTGCAATTAAATTGTTTGTTAATGCTGGATTTCCACGAAACACTATCAAAGCGTTTCGGACAGAAATAGTTTATAAGAAAATTGTTAAACACATTAATCCAAATTAATGTGGTTCTTAATTTCTGTGTAAACAGAATTGTTTTGAGACTGTTGGGACAACTGCATCTTATATAGCGTAAAATCTTTAACCATTAACAAGTAAATAAATCGACAGGATATGAAGCAGATAAATAAAAGCAGTAAATAGAACGATGGCTGTGTTTAAACACGATTCCTATAAAAACAGATTCGGTCTGGTTTCCAGGGTAAACGTTCAAAGCTGTTGTACAGTCCGATAGGATCAATTGACTGAAAGATTACGGAAAGGTCGACGTTGTTTGAGCGTCGAAAAGGCTGGAACTAGGCGGTCTCAATTTTCTGGTATTGGAGTATTGCGTTTCTGTATATCAAAAACTGATTTTTATTTTCAGGCATCCTCTTCTTTTTGAAGAATTGAGTGATGAATATAACATTCCAGCAGCTGCGAGTATTATCAAACTAAAAAACCAAGCAAGTGTTGCAAACTTTCATACCATAAACAAAGAATATAGCCATAATTTGAAGACCAAACGACCAAACAAAACAAGCTTATTATTTCGCCGTCTGTTTCCCAGGGTACAACGACCAAACAAACTTTCATACCGGAGCTGCATTCGTGCGGGCTCGCATGAGTTCAGTGGAACCGAACCCATCTTGACCCAGAAATCCATTTTTTGAACCCCGCGTAGACGTGGGAGCATAAACCCCACAAAGGAATTTACAAGCAACTACAAAGGTTTCATTATAAACCCAATCCCACTTCACACTTTGGGCGATGTGGGATAGTTCCAGATTCGTGTTCCACGTGCCTCACTTTGAGTCACGATATCTCATTCATCTCTACTCCATTTTGGACATAGTTTGGCTCGTTGCGAAGCTCTCTTCGAGGAGAACGCAAAGCCCCAAACATCTATTATTATATATAACATCTACATATATTAAATGTTGTCCAAAGTTAGCAAAAACTCATATTTGCTATACTATATTTTCCAACACATTGTACAAGGATTTGTGTTCAAAATCCGATCCTGAATGGAGAGCAAAAGTTGGAGTATAGTTAAATTGCCAGCCCACAACTTCTCCTGGCCAATGGAACCTGTTTTGGGAAGGTTCAAGTGAACCTTACCACACTCTCACTAGGTCCTGAGTAGAACACGATGTCCTTTGAACTCAAACACCCGTTTATGTAGACAACAATACACACTCACACAGGACTCTCCCTGACCTTTGTCAAGTCCTCATTTTAGTCGTTTTGAATGTAACAAAGTGTAAGACCCAGTCATAGGTCCATGAAGCAATAGCCTGGTTCTGCAAGAGCTCTTAGGAAATTGCGCCCCTACAATTCCCTTCGAAGCGACCCCACTTCTTCTCTTACATAGAGATTCATCAGTGAATCATTAGAAACATATACTGTTCATATGTCAATCTTGAATCTTTATGCTTTATGATTTTCATCCCTGAAACCATTAAGACGCCAAATGTTTTGACCTCAGTCAACAATCCACTTTGTTATAGGAAGGGCCTAGGAGGTTACAAATAAGTAACATCCCCCACATATGACGTGACGTCCCCCAACATTTCTAAGATTAGGTTGGTCCTAGTGTACCTAGATCTTGGATCTCCCAGTAACTAGGTTAGGTTTTCCTCATAGAAACTCATTCCTCAAGGGCTTTAGTCCCATTCCTTTAGACGACTTACAAACTAACTCACTGCTTAAGTCCTTTTGAAAACGACGATCCGCGATGTCTATCCTTGACGCCACATAGTCAAATTGAGATAACCCCAGTTAGAGAGTAGTTGTCATATGATTATGTCGACGACGGATTTTATGTCTGGATTTTGCCATTATACAATGGTACTTTTAAGGGCTCTTTCCATGGCCGATTTTACTGTCACACAATGTATTCTAATGGCCGTTACCAGACCGTTTAGGCCACCTTGGTATGTCCTCTACGAATTACGAGCCATTCCGTCCGCACCTCTTCTTTCTCTTCTCCGCATTTATCTAGCGCGATAAATTCTGATTCCATCGAGGACTTAGCTAAACAGATTGCTTGAAGACTCCAAGATAAACGGCCCCCTCCTAGTGTAAACACATTATCCACATAGTCGATCTAGAATTCTTTATGTCAGATATCCAATTTGGCATCACTGTAACTCTCGATATACAGAAGGATGTCTGTCTAATGCAGTCCATAATCACGACTGTATCTCAAATATTGAAGTACCCATCTTATAGCTTTCCAATGTTGCATAACTTGGATTACTCGTATACCTACTTACTCCTACTAACTGCATATAGGCATGGAAGTCAAGTCTGGTACCTTCATCAAGTACATTTAACTAATGCCAATAATCCTTGAATACTGCCCTAATTGCACAACACCTATGCCTACTAATTTTAGATAGATGCAAACTGGTGTCAATTAGAGTTCTAGCTAGGTCGAAATCCCCTGCATTATGAGTATTAAGAATTTTGTCCACGTAATGTGATTGACTTAACACAAGTTCATTATGAGTTCGTATGATCTTTATTCTAAAGATCACATCAGCCAAACCCATATCTTTCCAATGTCAAACTTTTGATAATCAACATGTCTTTAGTCATGGATCATCGGAAGAACTCTTGATCCTTGTACTGTGTGGCCGGGGGAGCCGTCTACAGGTCATTATGGGCGATCGGGACATACCGGAACACAAAATATAACAGATATCCATCACGTTGTAGTCCTCACGTAAAACACTGTGTCGGTAAATTCATTAGCTTTTGAATCCACTCTCTAGGACAAGTGGTGGTGGTCAAACGTGTTTGATGCCACTGTTTGGGACTTGCTTTAGAGCCATGGACAACGACTTAACAAGTCTAAAACGTGGGTTTGTCTTGCCTCTACGGTTGTCCAGGAGCTATGAACCGCTCAAGTTGGTTCATAAAATATGTTCTCTGTCTAGAATCTCTATTTTTAGAAAAGCCGTTTTCGGACAACCTTTTGGTGAATAGTCCAAATTTCTTAAAGCGACAATAGCAATTATCATTCTAGGGGACCGAGGTTATAATCGCGGTAAGCCGGGGCGAAAAAGTATCAAGAGAGTAGTTCTAAGACCTTGCACGTTGTAGCTTAAACCCTTGGATACCACTATCTTGCTATATTTGTCAGACGGAGACTATACGGGTAGCTTTCGGGGAGCTTCGTCTTCTTGAAGATCCATTTTAATGGAGTCCTAGGAGTTACGAGACCGGGGGGTCACGATGGGTAAAGGTCCGAGCGAGTGCTCCCACGTATGTGGGAGATTGTAGAAATAATTCTATTTGTCACTTGGTGATGTCAGACGTCTCGGGGCTTTGTTGCGCGGAGGCGCATGGGGCGCGGAGGTAATGTTCGCGGCGGGTGCGTTCTCGGGTAGGAGGGGGGGGGGGGGGGGGGGGGGATGGTGGGGTGTATCCGACGTGGTTCGTTGACCATAAAGAAAAAACAAAAAGGCGTGTCTCAAGACTATGGTTCTACGGGGGTTCTGAGCGCGTCCCATGGGGGGTTTCTTCTGTCTTGGGTTGGTCTAGCATTCTTCTTCATCGTATGGGAATGTTAGGATCTCGGACTATCGTAGTGGAGATCATTATCTGAAGAGATCCTTTTCGATCGTCGATACTGTGGTGATTCGAGACATATTACATGCCTAAATCTACGGAGGGGATGAGACAATGGGGCCAGGTAGGTCGGCTGTGATAACAAGGGTGAAAAATAATGGTTATTCCAAAGAGAAAAGCATTCGCCGTAGGAGTTCCATTATTGTATCTTTTGGATATCCGGATTTATATTTGATTCCGTGCACAGATGAAACTATAAGCATGCTTTTCTGAGCATATGGCCAATGAATAAGTACAATCCCAGATATAGGTCCAATCTTTTGGGCCTTGGGAGGTGCACAGCTACCTTTGGGCTGAAACAGACCCCACACACTAAGTATGCTGATAAGGATGGTTTTTCTTCCCGCGATCCATAATTCATAATGTAGTCTCCTTCCTTATTCTTTACAGGTTATCTAGTTTACAAAAGATAAGTAACTGTCAGAAGGGCTTTCCCCCTGAGTGCATGACCTGCGCTACATGCCATGAACTAATCAACATGGGCAGTGAAGCCCATTTACTTTCAAGGTACGGTCGTTCTTTCGGGCATACCGGTTCTGCTGAGGATGAATATGGGGGAGGGTCAGTGAACCTCGTGATGTATATCTAATTCCAGGGGTGTTTCGGCACAAACTCGGTGAAAGGAGTCCACGTATTCCACCTCCTCTAGTCACTTCGTACAACCGTTGGATTTTCTACCGAAGTGTTTGATCTCGGCGCGGCGAGAGCGTGTTATGGTTGTCACGGGGGGGGATCGCAAAGACAAACTTTCATGGGAGCTTCAGGGCTTTTTACTTTCAGACAAGTAAACATAGCAAAACTTGGAACAATCATCAATAAAACGAATGAAATACTTATTGCCACCCTTCGTGGGTAGTGATGTTCAAATCACATATGTCTGTGTGTATCAAATCAAGTGTAGGGAAATGTTCGCTTAGAACCGATTTGCAAGACGTTCTTTGTAAGTTTTTGCTTCAACGCAAGTTTCACATTTGTATTTAGAATCAATACTTAAGTTAGTAAATTATTAAATTTAAGTTCAAACGAACGCATCGAATTAAAATTTACATGTCCAAGACGACCATAGATGCCACACATTTAGAAGACACAATCAAGTAATGCAGAAGAGTTCATTTTATTGATGTCATTCCTGACCACCATTACATGAGTTTAAACATAGCATCCACACATAACCCTTACTCAACATACATATGATTCTTATACAAAACAAAAACTTATCAGACTCAAACAAAAACGAAAACCAAACTAGTTTAAACAGCCATCCGGGACACAATAATTCTTGCGAAGTCTCAGAACATACAAGACATAAGTCAACTTGAGCTCTTTCTCGGAGTCATCTCAAATAACATCTCGCTTTCACCCGTGATAATCATGCAGTTGCAGAGTTGCCCATATACAACTTTTTGACCCATTGTCAACCCCCTCTGTAAAGAGTGAAACATACTCTTCTCAGCACACACATGACGGGTTGCAACCAGAAATCATCACACCACCACAGTTGTTAGTACCTACCAGGTTTAAGTCCTCAGAGATCCATAGCAACGACGTCAAACACCATTGCTATCATATCCACATCATCATTCACCATAATTGCCTGACAGGATTCGTCCGCGTTCGGGCATCATGGCAATTAGCAGCCATGGGACCAGGCTGGTCACAGTTGTAGCAAGTCCCCTAGAACTTCTGTTTCACAATCCCAGCTTTAGGATCAAGGTACTCAGACTTCCCTTTGCCCCTTCTTTGTCATTTCTTCCCTTTTGTCTTTCTTATTTTCCCCTTGGAATTAAACCTTGAAGACGACCCAGCATGCTCAAGACCATAATATCCTTGGCAGTATCAGGTGTATAATGTCCTTTCTGAGCCATCTTGTTTTGTCCCTCTTCAATACGAAGACGAACACTAAGTACTTTCAACACCATCTTTCCTTTCGCTATGCTCAATCAAGTAGTTTTTAATTTCAACCCATCTGGAGGAACTTTTCAATTAAATAGCAGCAACTTGAAAAGTTTTCACTCATGTCATATCTCAGCATGAATGTCGTGTAGCAGAACCTGCAGGTCTTGAACCTGACTTATCACGTTCTTTGAATCAACCATCTTGTAATCCAAAAACCGAGCTACCACGAACTTCTTTGTACCAGCATCCTCTGTTTTGTATTTGCGTTCCAATGACTCCCATAATTCTTTGGCATTCCGTGGTCTTGCGTACACATTATAACAGAGGTATCTATCAAACCATTCAGAACATAATTGTGGCATCAATAAGTCTGAATGTTTCCATGGCTTCCACACTTGCAACAGCCTTGCATTAGAGGATTGACCTTACGGCAGGAGGTTCAACCTGAGGTGCAGTTTCTTTCAAGAACCGCGCAAGGCCTAAGGTGGTGAGATAGAAGAACATCTTCTTTTGTTGCCAACCTCTTAAAGTTCTGACCATTGAACTTTTCTGGTCTTTCTGCATGATTAGCCACTGTGTTGGTAGCCCCGCGCACCGGTTGGGAATCACAACAGTAGTCGCAGGAGGAGAGTTTGAGTGTTAGTCATCCAGAAAGATACCAACAAACAAGTTTAAACAAACTGTAATCACTCGTATCCCGCTTTACCGTATCTGCTTCAAAGAAACTCAGTCTTGGTTTCAATGAATAAATAGTACCAGTGTATATTAAAGTCAAAGCTTGATTTAAACACGCAAACAGATTCCAAAATTATTAACGATCTATAAAACTGCCAATTAAAATCTTGTTTTGTAAACTATTTCCAACGAAACACTATCAATGTTTTCGACAATAATATTTTAGTAAGAAAACTTGTTAACAACATTAAATCCAAATTAAAAGTGTTTTAATTCTGTGTAAACAGAATCTGTTTTAAGACTGTTGGGAAACCTGCATACTTTTAATAGCGTAAATCTAATAACATTAACAAGTAAATAAATCGAAAGAATGAACAGATAAATAAAGCAGTAAAAGAACGAGGCTCGTGTTTAACACGATTCCCTTAAAACAGATTCGCCGTCTGTTTCCCAGGGTACAACGTCCAAAGCTGTTGTACACCGGACTTAAACAGACAATCTGACCAGAAAGAATTACGGAAGAGGTCGAGTGATTTCTGAGCAGACCGAACAAAGGCTGCGAACAGCGTCTCAATTTTCTGGTATTGGAGTATTGCGTTTTCTGCGTATATCAAAAAACTGAATGAGGAGGCCGATCACCTTTTATAGTTAAAACCCTTAGCTTCGTGATCAAGCCAAAGTTTTTTGCTATAAATCAGCCGAGTTGATATATTCAACCTTTGAACTTATCAAATAACTTCTTTGGAATATTCTGGAACCTTATCAAAACTGGCAGTAAAAAGATAGGCGCGTATGTGAACCACCGGAGCTGCATTCCGGGTTACCGCAGTCCGCGGCGGTCTCGCATGAGTTCATTATGTAACCGAACACGCATCTTGGCCCAGAAATCCATTTTTTTTGCACCGCCCCCCCCCCCCCCCGCGCGTTAGACGTTGGAGCATAAACCCCACAAAGTAATTTACAAGCAACTACAACGGTTTCATTATAAACCCAAATCCCTTCACACTTTGTTAGCGAATGTGGGGATAGTTTTTCCAGATTCGTTGTTTCCAACGTGCCCACTTTGAGTCACGATAATCTCATTCATCTCTACTCCATTTTTGGGGACATAGTTTGGCTCGTTGGCAAGCTCTCTTCGAGAGAACGCAACCCCAAACATCTATTATTATATATAACCATCTACCATATATTAAATGTTGTACCAAATTTAGCAAAAACTCATTTTGCTATTACTATATTTTCCAACCCATTTACAAGGATTTGTGTTTTCAAAAATCCGATCCTGATGGATACAAAAGTTTGAGTAATATTTTAAATGCCCAGCCCACAACTTCTCCTGCCAAATGGAAACCTGTTTTGAGGGAAGGTTCAATTGAACCTTACCACACTTGTACAAATTTGGATGAAACCAAAAGACCACCATTTCTACGATAGTGCAGCAAGCTTACACAAAAAACATAGGTTACAAACACTAAATATCAAAAACAAAACGACATACTATAGGAATCAAGTAGACGAAAAAGAGAGATGAGGTGGATGACTAACCGGTGTGGCTAACAGGATATGTGCTTCTGGAAGCACACATCAAAAAAAAGAAGAGACCATTCTGTACGGATTCCCTTGGTTTTCCGTAATTACAGCCGTTATAAAAAGAGTCCACCCTATCATCGAAACCCTCACAAATATCTTTCTCTGTGGAAACAAAGTATAATTACTTAGTCAATACGGAAACTATTCTTATTTTAAAAAAATACTAGCGTGAGTTGGCATACCGCAGGTTCTCAGCAAGAATCCTCCGCTCTTCGTGTATCTTGTCAACCCGGGCTTTCGGTGGCTATAAGATATCAATCATATGTACGTGTCACAAAGTAATTAAGTTAACAACATACTATTTTAATTGTTAAGCGAATAATCCAATATTGCAGACACACTTACTGGTTCATTGCAGAACTTTCTGCTGAAAAGAAATGATCCGAATGGTCCACAACAGTAACAAACTTGCTGAACTTTCGATAAATTCTCAGAAGATCTTCAGGGTCAGCCCCTTCCTTCCGCCAGCTATAATCCTCGTCCCCAAGCACATCTACCATAGAAAAGATTCCAACACGTGAACTGTGATTCCTCTATAGAATCTTCTGAATCCTTGAGGGGATGTGCTACACAATCATATAACAAGACACGGGTGTCAAGAGAAGTTTCTTGTTATTAAAAAGGAAACATCAGAGAATATAATAGATATGTTTTGATTCCAAACCTCCGTTTCCCATGGACCAAGGCTACATAAGGGTTGTCTTCTTTCGACTTTCGCTCCCTTCTTAACAAGAACCTTCTCCACCGTAAAAAAAGGGGAGATGTAACTAAAAGAATGTAGTTGTTTATTACACTGTTTCGCATCATGGAAACATACACCTTTACATCAACCAGATGAAGTATAAGTGATTAAATAATATACCAAACAAAACATAGATACAAGAATCCGTCCAAGAAAAACTCATCATATTAATTCTTTATTCATAAACTGTTCTACACTTTAGCAATATACTTATACCTATACCTTTCTCTTTTCCTTCTCTACAACAGTCATCGTGACTTTTTTGCCAACAACAACCTAACGAATTTGAAAGGATTAAAGTCTTTAAACTCCCATAAAACTGTTTAACAGTTTAAAAATATTGAACATTTGAAGGGTTGAAATAAATAAACTTATACCTTTCTCTTTTTCTTCGCCGCACCATTCATGTGCTCATCACCCAACCTGAGAATATTGAAAAGATAAAATTCCCTCAAAGCTATTTCACACTTAAGTGGATATGAAACATTTGAAGGTCCACACCCATCACACAATGTGCAAAAAGAAAAAGAAGAAGAAGAAAATAAAAGAAAAAAAAAACATAAAGAAGTAGAAGAGTAAACTCAATACTTGTCTTTTGTTATTTGGTGCAACATGATATGAAACATTTGAAGGGAAGAAGAAGAAGAGTAAACTCAATACTTTTCTTTTGTTATTAGGTGCAACAATGTCTTCTTCACCACCGACATCCTAACAAATAAGATTGGGTTAATAGATAAAGAAGTTACTATACTTTCCCAAAAAGTTCGCCTAAGTTACTCAACTTTTATTTTGTTCACTTAGGTTACTGAACTTTTGATAAACATACACCCCCATAATTTTAATGTTAATCCGAGCAACCTGAACGCATATTTCTAGGTAAGTTAAGTAACATAAATGTCATGTTTTTACAAGTTCAATGATGTTTACGTATATTTTTGCAAGTTGAGTAACCCCAAATGTCATGTTTCATAAGTTCAGTAACCTAAGTGAACAAAATGAAAGTTGAGTAACTTAGGTGAACTTTTTGGGAAAGTATAGTAACTTCTTTGTCTATTAACCCAATAAGATTAAATTCATTAACTCCCATAAAACTGTTGAACAATTTGAAAATTGAACATCTGAAGGGTGGAAATAAATAAAAACACTCATTTTGACCTTTAAAAAAAATAAAAGAATTACCATGAGTGAAGGAAGCGGGGTAAGTGATATAAATGACAGAGTCTTTCAAACCACAAAGTTGAACGACGAAGACGTGGATTTGAAGATCTAGAACATCCATCCGATTTAAGGTCCATGTATTTTTAAAAGAGGGATTATGATAGTAAGATCTTGAAGGTTTGAAGAACTTGTAAGGTTTTTGAAGATGAAAAATGAAAGATTCAATTATAAGAGAAAGATAGATGGGCAAATTAATAGAGTTGGTGAAATTAATGATGGGTTTTTTTTGTTTACCCGCCTCTTTTTTGTGCTTTTCTCGCTCCCCGCACCTCAATACTTATGAATTCGGATAGCTATTAAATGAAAAAGAAAAAGAAATACGGAGTACTTGCTCATCACCTTTTACTTTTACGCTGCTGAGGTGGTCATTAATGTTCTTGTATACATGTTAGAGCACTAAGTAACTTATGGTGTCATCATTTGGTGTTATAGAAAAAGTGGTGTCACATCAACACTTTTTACCATAACAGCAGAATACCCCATAACACCAAAAACACAATTCTTTTCATAACACCACATTTCTGGTGTCGTCAAGTACCTCAACTTTTGGCGTTTTCTCATAACACGAGAAAAATACCTCAAAACGCGACTCACGGTGTGGGTCTCGTGCCATCATTTGGTGTTTTCCGAGACCATTTGGTGTGGTGGTGGTGGCTCAACACTCGAAAATGCAAGGTGTGGTGTGGGGCTCGTGCCATCAAGTGGCGTTTTCGAGGATGGCTCAAGCCATGGCATATGATACCCTATGCTCTTATAGTGCATATGCAAGATTGGAAGTAATTGTCATAGTGCATATGCAAGTAAAACCTTGTATGCTACATAAACAAGTTAAAAACCCCAATGTCTATCAAGTTATACTCTTTTGTAAAGTGGAGTCTTTTGAATGACTTGTATGTGTCTTAAAGTAAAATCTTGCAAATTTTATTATGTGATAAAGAGTTATGTACAATATATGTGTTTGAAGTGTATAAATGGGGTTTTGGCATAACACCCTCGTTTTATTAAAGTTAGTATCCACGCATTTCTAATGTTTTGTACATAACTATTAATATATGTTGTATGCAGGGGCAGAGCCACCTTATAGGTAGTGGGGGGAAAGGCCCCCCATAAAGCTTCACCGGATTGTCAAAATTAGTAGAGAAAATGATTAAATTAGTTGCAAAAATTAGTGGTGCCCTCAACCCATAAACTAAAGTGCCCTCTACAAGAAGAGAATAACATCAATTTGATCTTCATGGTGTTTTTCTGGAAATGGTTAGTGGCACAGAAAGAGTGTTGAGAAAAGTTGGGGAAGATGAAGATCAAAAGTATTTTGGAAATGGGTACTATTAAATATATTATCTAATTATTTATATTTTATTTCAATTATTATTTTAGTTTTAATATAATAAATGTTCAGCTTTTTGCTTTTGTTTGTTAGTTTTTGTCCAGCTCTAGGAGTCATAGGTGATACGGAGTAGTCGTTTTATTTCGAAATCTAAATATTAAGTTTGAGTTCCATTCTCCAAAAAATGATTTATGTTAACACTTCAAAAACAACACATCTAGAGAACAAGTTCGATTACATATTATATCTATATCTATACTACTATATAAAGCATTTATAATGTGGGACTCATTAAAAATTAAGATAAAAAGGTGCAATCTTGACCATCCATCTCATTTTTGGAAATCACATCATAAAGTGCCATGTGTCACCTTTTGATTAAAAAGTCACATTTATTTTTAAATTGAAATATCTTTTTATCTATTTAATTTTATTTTGATCTAATTTCATCATATTTTTTAAAATTTTATGCTCTTTAATTTAACATCCATTTTAATATATTTTTATAATTTTTTTTACATTTTAATGGGTTTATTTTATATTGATTTATATTTTTTTACAACTTTAATCTTAATTAAATATAAACTTGATACGTTAATATTATATACTTTCGGAGAGAGTGTTGTTATTTTACATGCGAGAATGATGATGTTAATATGGTGTTGCGGGAAAGTTACGGGAAACCCCAACGAACACTTACATTTGTGAAACGAAATTACTAAGCGGGTAGGAAATTACGTAAAAAGTTGATTTAGTAAATTTTTTATTGACGTCGCTATGCACGGGTACCCAACTAGTGTGATAATACAGTACATGTCATGTTTATCTTATTTAAAATGAACTTAATAGGTTTGTATTATCAGTTGGGTCTTAATTTTAGTCGATGTAAGTGACATAGAAGTATTAATTTGCGTTTGAATAAAAGCGACCCGACCCATTTTAAATTATACGATTTTTTTACCCGTTGTCAAGTGATTCTTATCGTTTGCTGCCCCCCTTCGATTAGATTTTATGGCTCCGCCACTGGTTGTATGGAAGATATTTCTAAAGTTTCATAATTTATCAAGTCTTGGAAGTAAAATTTTCCTAAAACCGTAAAAGTACAGGTCATAAGGGTTTAACCGGCGGTTGCAAACATTTTAATCGTCAGTTGAAGCCCAACCGCCACTTAAGTCAGCTTTCGTTTAAAAAAATCAGGTTTGTTTTGGGTACAAATGATATTTGATTGGTGACGAATATAGTTAACGGGTATTTTAAAAACTTTATGCATTTAAAAAGAGTATGTTTTGCTAAAATAAAAATTGCCTTTAAAACATATTTTAGTTTAATCTTTTATAGCGTACATGATTATCTAGTTGCGTCATCATCAGTTATAGGTAGAGGTGCAAACCGGAACCGGTTTTTTTAAAAACCGGTCCAAAAAACCGGAACCGGTTTTTAAAAAAACCGGTTTTTATTTAACCGAACCGGTTAGACCGGTTTTCGGGTTTAATAAGCGACCGGTTTTTTACCGGTTCTAAACCCGGTTTTATCCGGTTTTTTAAAATAACCGGTTTTAACCGGTTTTTTATTTTTTTATTTCAATTTTTTTTTTTTTTTTTTTATATCCGTTTAAAAAAAACCGGTTTTAACCGGTTAAAAAAACCGGTCAACACTAGCCGTTATATACGTTTTTAAAAAAAACCCGGTTTTAACCGGTTTTTTCCGGTTTTTTAAATTTCAAACGGTCATATAGCCGTTTATAGCCGTTTTTTTTTTTTTTTTTATTTTTTTGATGATTTTAAGCCATGGATTGGTAGTATAAATACATGTAATGAGTTGGGGTTGAAAACACATCAAAAACACTCACTAATCTCTCTTTAATCTCTCTAATTTCTCTAATCCCTCTAATGGAAAAAACTCTACAATCACAACATGCTTCCACTTAATCCCTCCGGTTTTCTACTAGCAGGTACAAAAGTTTACACAAATGATGATGTTGTGCAAATTAGACCAACTACGAGAAAAGGAGATGTTTGGTCTAATTACGATTTGTGTGTTATGATTGATGGGGTGGAAAAGGCGCGTTGCAAGAAATGTTCGAAATTTTATAACCCCACGTCTAACACTACACTAAGGACTCATAAGAGCGGTTGTAGTGCGGTTAGCCAAAATGATACGTCACAAGGTACTATTGGTGCGGATGGTCAAGTTTTTATATTTGATAATGATGCGGTTCGACTTGATTTTACGAAGTTTGTCATTCAACAAGCGCTTCCATTCAACCACTTCGACAACGTCAAGCTTACGGAGGTATCATCAAAAAAGAGGCTACAACGCGGTATAATCATGTAAGTCGTACTACTTTAGAAGTGATGCTTTTAAAATTATGGGGAAACGGCTAAAAGATATTATTGATGGTTTTTGTGATTATAAATATGGTGTTTCTTATAACTACGGGTTACTTGGACCGCACCACATTGGTACGACAAATTCTTATTTAGCGTTACGGCTCATTGGTTTAATTCCCGAATGTGGTTAATTAATGAAACGAACCCAATTGCTTTTAACTATTTGTTTATTCATTCATACGGGATCGATTAAGAAAAATTGTACAGGACTCTTTAATTGAATATATTAGATATAAAGTTTTTACGATTTCACTGATAATGCTCCAATTATACTAGAGCTATGGAATTGTTAAATTTACGTATAAAAAACCAGTTTATTTTAGGATGGTGTTTTTTTTCATTCCCGTTGTGTTGCTTCTTGTTTATAAATTTATCTGTGCAAGCGGCATTAAAAATATGTGATAGTTTAAGGATGAAATTTAGGGGTTTTATTAGTAACTATATATTGTTCGAGTAACGGATAACGACAAAATGAAAGATCTATACAACGTTTGTGTAAAAAATGTATTGAAGAACCCCTGACCTTGCTATGATAATAATACTAGGTGGAATTCTACTTGCATGATGTTTGTGAAAATATTATTACGACAAGTGAGCTTTAAACGCTTTTAATGAAACACATTGTTAATAGAAATTAAGTCCCGTTTCGATGAAGCGACCCAAGATTGGGATCCCTACTAATTGATTTAACTATTGTTTTACAAGTTTTTAAAGGGGCAAGGCAACAATATATTATCGGGTGTTTATTACCTAACTAGTCATTAGTTTTAAATCACATATTATGCTATGCGGAAGAATTAGACGATATTAAAAACCTCACCTATTGTCCAAAATGTTTAGAGAATGTTAAAGTTATAAAAAAGAAATTTTGTAATATTTTGTAATTTACCTTTTGGTTTTTACTTGTTCCGCCGCACTTAATCCATGTTTAATGTTGGGAGGCGTTTAAAAACTTTTAATGAAAAGAATAATGAAACAATTAGACTTATCCTTTTGGTTAGACGCTAAACACCCGACCCCAACTATATAAACTCTCAAATTTTTAAATTTAACGATAACTTTAAAAAATTATTTGGAATTTATGCAACAAAATATGGTCAACAACAAAACCCAATTGTTGATCAAATGCGGGCCGGATCGTCCCGAATGGCAAGTGACATTAATATAAACCTTTATAATAGTTTATTTGAAGACGCTACAAAGCGTCAACGAACATCGGCCCCAACAAGCGAGTTGGGACAATATATGGCTACAAACTTTTTAATAACTTTAAGGCCCGAAGAGTTTACAACTTTGAACATTTTGGCATGGTGGGAAAGAAAGGGAACCATATTTCCATTTTATCCGCTATGGCTCGTGACTTATTAACGGTCCAAGCTTCGACGGTAGCTTTCGAATCGGCCTTTTCTATTAGCGGTAGAATTATATCGGAAAGAAGGTCAAGACTAACCCCCGAATCCGTGGAAGTATGTGTATGTTTGAAAGATTATTTGGACGGAGTAGATAGGGTACAACATGAAACATCGTTGGAAGGTCCGATATTAGAAGACGTTGAAGAAACTATAGCAAGAGAAGAAGTTGATTTAGGGATATCACCTCCGAATACCGAATTAGATGAAGGTGAGTTTGAAGACTTAGATATTGAACACGTAGATGTAGAAGATTTTTTGGAAGATTTAATGGATTGAGTATAACGGGTGATGGCAATGCCGAAGCTCGACATACTTGAGTACACTAATATGTTTTCGGGTGATGGTCATGCCGAAGCTCGAAATGTATTAGTATTTATATATTTTTAGTTGTATAATTGTATTGTTTAAATAAAAGTTATGGTTGTATTTTTTTAGTATGTTTCCGGTGCAAATAAAAAGTTATGATTGTATTTGTTTAGTATGTTTCCGGTGTATTGTTTAATTAAATGTTTGATAATTAACAAGTTTATTAAATAAATGTTCGAAGTTTTAAATTCCGAAAAAAACCGAACCGGTATAAAAACCGATTCCGAACATTTATAACCGAAAAAAACCGAACCGGTAAAAAACCGATAACGAAAATTTATAACCGAAAAAAACCGATTCCGAACATTTATAACCGAAAAAAACCGATTTCGGAAAAACCGAAAAAACCGAAACCGGTTATTAGAAAAACCGGTTATTTTAAAACCGGTTTTCTAAAAACCGGAAACCGGTTTTAACCGATTTTTTTGCACCTCTAGTTATAGGCTATCAGATCCTATTAAAAGAGACAAGTTGCTAAACATTTGTTAAACTTTGAAGGTACTAGTTCACTTGTTTCTTCCCAAGGTGGATCAAAGATTCTTTTATCCAATGTGTAATAGCCACCCTCATAAGCTAGTAGTTATCTTCCAAAAGTCTTTCAGAAGCTATGTCAACTAAAGAAACAATATTAGAAATATCAAATAAATCTTCTATAGATGCATTAGGCTGGACGGTATAAGGTGAGTAAACTCACCTGATACGTCAGCGCACATCAGCTTTCTCTCTCCAAATAAAACTCAACTTACAACTCACCTTTCAACATAATAAGAACTCACCTTACCACTAAAACTCATCTTACTCACATTTTTTTATTTAAATACTTTTATTCATAAACTAAAAAAATAAATATTTACATAAACGTAAGCGTACGAAGTTAAAAAAAAACGTTAATTAAATTAAAAAACTTTTATTCATACATTAAAAACTTAAACATTACATAGACTTCTGAAACTTTACTTCACCGTACGTCGGGTCCTCGCTAAAAAAAGCGGGAGACTAAACGCTTATGAGCACCAACACGATCTCGAGTTATGCTGTTTCATGTCAGTCGGTTTGCTCGTCGTCTACGCTTAATAAACGCAATCGCTCGTTTAATAAAAGTCTTCTTACGGCTAGTTACTTCTTCTTCTTCTTCTAAATCTATGCCCATAAACGTATACGAATTCATTTTGTGTAAATGAGGAATGTGAGAAGTGTATATGAAATGAGAGAGTTGTGTATAAAAATAGGTGAAGTGGTGGGTATTTATAAGTAAAAAGGGTTTTTTTTTACGTATAACGGATAAAAAAAGGAGGGCCCACCATTATCTCAACTCACACTATGTGAGTTTCTCACATAGTTGCCTCACATTTTTTGCCAAACTCACCGAGCTAGTAGGGGAAAAGTGAAGTCACTTTTAGGCCGGAATAACACTCGTGCGCGACTTATAAACTCACCTAGGTGAGTTTGAGCTTATACCGTCTAGCCTTAGACCAAGAGTAATGTACACTTTTTTTTTGGTAATCATGGTTTCTGACACATTGGCCGAATAATCCACGGGGTTTGAACCCACCACCACACATACTCAAACCACGTAGACTATATCATAAACCGGTAACGAAGAGCCTAAACAAAGGGATCCTAGCATGGAATTCATGAGGTTCTGGACATACGTCTAAAGGTTCCATTTTAGGCAAGATCACAACAAAGCACCCGTATATTTCAAATCAAAATTTTAATTTATATAGTACAACACATAGTTTAAAAAATGTACAATCATAGTATTGTATAAAAAGTATTTTGGGACAAATGAAAATATAAATGTGGACGTTTAGTTTGTGACGGAGAAAATACGATTTAGACATTATTCTACTCTAAGAAACTCAAGTGAGATTGTTTCGGCAACATGTTATTGATCTCACATGGGCGGTATGTTGGTAGTTAAGTTAGGGGAATGCCTAGGAGGCAAGAGTTGGAGGTTCCTGAGTCGCAGTCGTTTTTCGATGATAATTCCATAACTCTGTAGTCGTGTCATTTGGTAGTTAAGTTATACATCTACAAATCTACAATGCAGTTCGATTTTACTCATGGGAAGAACAACATGCCATATTTATGCAATTCATTGTCATCCAAATAGAAGTATCAAGGTTTGGTGCTTAAAAGAGCTTGTTAGAACATTTTCTTTTTAATGACAGACGTTAACCAACAACTTAATCAACAATCCTCGTAAAACTGCACCGACATATTACAAAGTATATATATATCTGTAGTTAAGACCTTTTGCTTGTTTATTTAGATTTCTTTGTGATGGTTTTCGGGGCGTGTATTCCCGTTACAATAAGAGGAAACGGGAGTCCCACCACTAGATAGGATTGAGGTACCGCCCTCCTTCCGTAAATAGGCAACCATGTTTACCATTAAATTTACAAATGTAACAGGATGAATCAAAGAGATCACACCGAATGATAGCTTAAAACAAAATCTGTATCTGATATAAACTGAGGCAATGACAAATGATAAGCATCATGAGATTTTAACCTGATTCTAAACAGATGTGCATGAAAAAGTGCTGCAATCTTGGTAGAACCAAGTTTTTAACACATAAATAAGATGTCCTGATCATATCCTGTCGCAAACAAGATGAAATCATAAGTACTGCACTCTATTACAGATCCATATTCTGAATCGCACCTCAGCTTGCAAGGCATTATATCTTTATAGCGAGTTTTCACCTAACCTGTATGCTATACTGATATGCATAACATAAGCGATGACATTGTGGTGTCCCACGGATGGCGCCAATTTGTTTAAGTAATTTACCGTTCTAGAGGAAATAGGAGAGTTCCCACGCTTCTAGACGAGTAATCCACCTAAGTATCTGAAAGTAAGACAGAAAACCCGTTAGCTCGCCCCGGGTGTTGACCCAGGACCAAGCTCGGGCGTGAAAGTAAGTACTTTTGTAAGAGCCGAAGGGGCTATAAGTAAGAGCTGAAGGGGCTGTAAGTAATAAATGTGTGTGTGATGAAATTAATGCCGCCCTTCAAGTAGTAAATGCTTGGGCATTTATACTACTTGAAGTACTGTTTAGAAATAATGTTCTTGACACCTTGGGAATGAAGGAGACGACCTATGTCTAGCCTTTGCCTTGGGTGTCGGTACTCCTTGGAGACATCGCTCCTTAATTCCCGGGATAGTGATGTTGCATAAGTGTTTGTTATTGTCCAACGGTTTAAAGAGGTGTCCCTCTTTATCGAGTCTAACGTTTTGTCTTCTTTCGGGTTGATGTAGTGCGCCCGTCCGGTATCTACGCGGACAATGACGTTGTCCTGTAGATCTCTGAGATGAAGTCAGCGCTTTGTTGTTTACTAGGCTGACGTCTCATACCCGTTTGGACTTCATGGACCGTTCGGACCATTGTGGCCCTTTCGGACTTGAATAGCTTGCTTGGTCTGGAATGATTCGATTGGGCTTGAGTGGTTCGCTTGGGCTTTATGTGGCCCATTCGGACTATTGGCCTGTCCGGCATATACGCGGACAAAAGCTAATAGATTATCAAGCACAAAAGCATACAGAACGTACATAATTCTTCAGCAAAAGTATCAACTAAAGTAAGACATTACGACATAACCACAACTTAAGATTCAATAGGCATCATGAAGACAAAAGCATGCACTTAAGAAAGTTTGTGGACAAAAACTAAACTACCATTATCCGAAGTGACAATCTAAACAACTACGCGCAGGCCTGATTTCCACCTGAACGTTCATCAATGACACCCAACCGAACCAATCCACCCTCAACGAACCCATTTCCCACGATCTGATCACCCTTCTTAACATAGCATCCCTCATCATCAAAGCCCACGCTAAATCCCATCTCCTTAAGAAAACCAACGGATATGCAACACTTGCTGATTGCAGGCATATGAAAAACTCTTTCAAGAGTCAAAACCTTCCCAGTAGTCAACTGAAGTTTCACTGTTCCATACCCGACCACAGCAACACGACTATCGTCTTCCAAAACCGCCTCATGACCAGTCACCGGTTGGTAGTCAACAAACATGTCCCTCGAGTTACAAACATGCATTGTGCACCTAGGAAGCAAGTACCACCCTCGAGCCCTAGATTTGGTCAACTCTGGGTGTTCATCACCCATCGACAAGCCTATCGTTAGCTCAATCTCTAGTTTGGGAACTTTGGGTGGTTCTTTCATAAAGTCCATCTTATATAACACGTCATCCTTGTACCCTTTTTGAACGATCACATCACCCTGCTTAATAACACATTGCCCACCCCCAAAAGTAGTGATGAGTCCCGAATCATTATCACTGGTGTCAGCACCGGGATGTTTATTGGCAATCACTTTCCTAACATACATTCCCGTTAAGCTTAACTGATACACTGCATTCCCTACATTATACCCTTTAGCTATGACCTCCTGGCACTTCGTAATGACACCTATTCCATCCACAAAAGATATGATATATCCAAGATCATCGAGTTTGGCGACAGATACATAGCATTTACTGATTTTTGGTATATGAAGAACATTTGAGAGAGTCAAAACCTTGTCTGTGTCGAATCGAATCACCACTGTACCAATTCCAGCTACCTCAAGATGATCATCATTGTCCAAAATGACCTCATGATCTCTCATTGGGTTGTAGTCCACAAACATGTCCCTAGAGTAGCAAACATGCTCTGAAGAACCACAATTCAAGTACCAGCCTTGGGCCTTCTGGTTGGATCGAGTCCCGAAGCCTATAATTGCCTTAAGCACCACTTTTGCACTATCAGATATTTTGTCTTTGCATTCCTGAGCACAATGTCCTATCTCCCCACATACGTTACACTTCCTGGTTGTGTCCGTGTCCTGAAGCACCACTTTCTTAGCTGGACGTTCTCCCATTAAGCTCAGCCGATACAATTCATCCTCCCTGTACCCTTTTCCAACGACCTCGAGACCATCATCAATGACACATTTCTTGCTGCGAAAATTCACATTGAAATCCATATCGGTAAGTTTGGCGACAGATATGAGACACTTGGTGATTTCGGGAATATGAAAAACATTTTCAAGAGTCAAAACCTTCCCAGTATCCAACTGAAGTTTCACTGTTCCAAACCCGACCACATCAACACGACTATTGTCTTCCAGAACCACCTCATGACCAGTTACTGGTTTGTAGTCAACAAACATATCACTCGAGTTACACACATGCACCGTGCATCTAGTAAGCAAGTACCACCCTCGAGCTCTCGCTTTGGTCAACTCTGGGTGTTCATCAGAAACCAAAAAGCCTATTGTTTCATCATGCACCACTATCTTAACTGGACATTCTTCCATTAAGCTCAGCCGATACAATTCATCCTCCCTGTACCCTTTTCCAACGACCTCAAGACCATCATTAATGACACATTTCTTGCTGCGAAAAGTCACATTGAAATCCATATCGGTAAGTTTGGCGACAGATATGAGACACTTGGTGATTTCGGGAATATGAAAAACATTTTCAAGAGTCAAAACCTTCCCAGTATCCAACCGAAGTTTCACTGTTCCAAACCCGACCACATCAACATGACTATTGTCTTCCAGAACCACCTCATGACCAGTCACTGGTTGGTTGGTAGTCAACAAACATATCCCTTGAGTTACACACATGCACCGTGCATCTAACAAGCAAGTACCACCCTCGAGCCCTAGCTTTGGTCAGCTCTGGATGTTCATTGACAACAAACAAGCCTATTGTTTCATCGTGCACCACTTTCTTAATTGGACGTTCTTCCGTTAAGCTTAACTGATTCACTCCATCCTCTATGTTGACCGTGTGGCTCTTCTTAGAGACATGTCCCCGATCCTCAAATAACTACTTATCATAGCATAATAATCAATTGTCAAGCAAGCGTAGTAACACTCCGGCAAAAAACACATGAAAGTCATCTAGTAATCTTAGTCCTAAGAACTTTTCATATAGCTAAACAAAAGACCTGCCAATATATTTAATCTCATCACAATACATTCATCAAACAACCATTAAATGTACACCTCCCCAACTTTACTGCATAGATATTTCGTCCCATCATCGCAAACTGGGATCAAAACACAAACTATAAGCTAGAGCTTTAAAGAAACAGAACATCACATCTGTATGAAAACAAATTCTCATAAATCATAAGCTAGGCAACTACAATTAATAACAAAATCGTCATATTGTAAAGTTCAGAGACCAATTTGTAAATTTTCAGATCTAGTAGGAGAATCAACAATATGTCAATTTCATATGACTGGAATAATAAGCATCAATTGCAAAGCACGTGTACTATCATTTTCAACATCGAATGCGATTCATTAGAAAGTACATGATCTTATCCCTAAGAACGTATGTGCCTCGCTAAACAAGAGACCTGCCGATATATTTCATCTCAATGCAATACCTTCACCGAATGCATCTTCATAAACGAACTATTTATCATAGTATAAAGCATAAACATTTTCAACATCAATATACTTAATCTCACCTCAATACATTCATTAAACAACTACTATATGTACACCTTCCAACTTTATTCCTTAAATATACAGTTCCAAATAAAATGCTATAAAATCCGCAATCCAGAAAACATAACATAAACTATACAATAGAATATCACACATGTATAAAAACAAACTTTTATTAACTATTGTTGTGTTTGGCTAAGAGATTTTTTTGGAGCATTTAGCTTATTAATGTTTAGAATACAACTCTTATTTGGCAACAACGCTAAGTAAAGAAGCGTTTTACGTTTAGCTTAGGTTTTACGATATTTTCCACTTTATAGTTAACACCTATGTTACCAATTACTTATATAAAACGAATAGGTACTTCTAAGCGCAACATGCTTGCGGCTAGTTGTAGCTACTAGTTTCATCAAACACATATGTTTTAAAAAGTGATTGGTATTAACAGACTTATGTTTATTCTTAGGCCCGCTTATGTTTTATTAAGCGCTTAGCCCACTTTGAACTATATATACATATGTTTTATGAAGTAATAAACATAATGTATATATAACTCAAAGTGGGCTAAGCCCTTAATAAAACATAAGTAGGCTTAAGCGTAAACATAACTTTGTTAACAATTGATACCTTATTATAATTATAAGGTGTAAAATAATGTAAAAACCAATCGCTAACGCCAAACTCTTATTATATTAGCATTCAAAGTAAGAGCATTTAAACAAAATCGAAACGCAACATTTTAAAAACTCCTAAATGCTCCCAAAAGCTTGTCGCCAACAAAATTGACAAATATTATAAAGTTAAGTGACTAATTTATAAATTTACAGATCTAGTGACTAAAATGAGAGTATCCAATCTACAGGGGCTAAACAAATAAAATAACAAAATAATTTTGTTTTTTTTTAAGTTTCAGGTCTATAACCAACCATCAACCTTTCTTCAAAAATGAGGATCATTATGCAAAAAGTACTATTGTCGTTTAAAACAGATGTAGATGACGATGTGACGTCACCGTGACTTAGAGGTTAAACATCGAACAAACAAACAACTGTAACTAATTTTATTAACTGTAAACGAAAGATGCATAGGAAGTTAAGAATTGTACCTGTGTTGTGATAAACCCTAGTTAGTTTAAAAATGTGGTTTTCTGGTTATGGTGCTGGCATATGATGTTTTTATAATGCTGGCTGTTTACCTTGTTTTATTACCGCTACTTTTTAACCCTTTTTTTTCTCTTAGAAGGGGTAAATTACACAGTAGGTCCTCAAGTCGGCTTCGTTTTGTAGTTGGTCCTTTTGATCTAGAGCTTCGTCAGAATAAACCCCAACTTTGGGTTTTTTTGCTCCCGTTTGGTCCTAAGAGCTGTGTTGTACGTAACATTTCTGTGTTATTTCTCCCACGTGATTTGCACACGATAGGTATTTACGTTTTTTCGTCCAAAACATCATTACATGGTTGGTCCCTATCGACTTCAATGTCAAAATTCATAAAGTATCTGTTAGTGTTACCCTTCATTGTCTTCTTCCATTACATCGTTGGTCTCGCAGGTAGTTTCGTTTTAGTCGACCACCGTTAAAACTTTATCCAACTAACAAACACTATCTTATACAAGATCAAGATATGATGTATGTTAACTATTTTACTATGCCACATATTATTTCAACCACTACTAATATGTTTCTTTTTCTTTCTCACCATGTTCGCATCTTTATCTTCACCCTTTTTTGCTATCTCATTAACAAATATTTTACTCATATGATGCTCAACATACATTATCATATACACAATCACAAGTTCAAAACCCAACATCTATATTATTCCAACCATTAAACAAGAGGGATGATTTGCGCAAATATGTTTTGTATTTGCAACGACATATGTACAAACGATTAAGAAATGCATTTACACAGCACAACAATCCACACTCGAACCTCCATCACCGCCGAAATTATCTATTCGGTCACCCTCCACTCGCACCGTCTGTATTCCCCATCATCGGTCACCTCAGAAATCATCCCGTAACAACCACCATTAAATATAAAACCAAAAAGAAAAAGCATATGTTTAGTCAACACCATCACCACCTCTAATTCTTTCAACCACCGCCGAGTTTAAGCCTAATCACCCCATATATCACAACAACCAAATTAACAGATTCAAAAGAAAAAGAAAAGAAAATCAATAATATATTGTTTCTCTTTCATTAGAACCTGCAAGATCTAAACCACCATAACATCTTCATTGCAACAAAAACTAAACTTTTACTTCATAAGACACATATTTTCGGTTAACACAAAAACAACATTTGTGGGAAAATTGTGGGTAATACGCGGCTAGTGACCCACAGATTTCTCACGAAATATTTGGATAGTAATTTTGTCAAATAATACCGTGTGAAATCCGTGAGTAATGTAGATAAAATTTGCCACATAATTTTGTTCTTGGCTAATATGTGTGAAATGTGCCACAATTTTCCCACAGACGTCTAATTAACAAAAATAGTGTGAATATTATCACAAATCCATAGGAAATTTGCAACGTATTCCACACCAAAACTTGGTCAACAATTTACTGGGTAAATAGCAGAAAATCCGTGAGAAATTTACGACATATTTCCCATCAAAATTTAGTTAACAATTTGGTGTGTAATTTGTTTGTATTACGTGTGAAATTTCACACTGTTTTTTTCGTGGAAAAAAGCTGTGGGAAAAATCAGTTTGTGTAGTAATGAGGGTCATCGGTCTCCCTTATTACACTTAGTCTTACGCATCTACAATGCAGTTCGATTCACTCATAAAAAGAACAACAAGCCGTATTACTGCAATTTAATGTCATCCAAATAGAAGTAAACACGTTCATGATCCCTTTTATGTATCTCTCTTTCATTAGAACCTGCAAGATCGAAACCATCATAACATCTTCATTACAACAAAAACCAAACTTTTACTTCATAATACACATATTTCTCACGGTTAACACATAAACAACATTTGTGAGAAAATTATAGGTAATACGCGGCTAGTGACCCACAGATTTCTCACGAAAGATTTGGATAGTAATTTTGTCAAATAATATGCGATATCCGACGAAAAAAAGATAAAGAACTGCGTGATAAAAATACACACGCAAAGCTTCAACGTAATATCATTGAGCATCTTTGGGCAAAACAACATAACAAGAACTTTAGTTTATGTTTAATTTGATGTATTTTTTAATTTTCGCAGTAGTTTTAAATTTCGCAATTGTTTTTTTTAAATGTAATTGTAGTTTGTTTTTTTAATTTGTGTGGAAATAAATTATGTTTGTATGAAAAAAATTGAAAGAAAAAAAAATAGTTAGTGGTGGGACCCAAGTGAAGAGATGAAGGTGTGTTATGAGTGAATGAGTATTTTTGAGTGAGAGTGAAAAGCTGACGTGGCAGCCTGTGGGGCCCGTTTTGTTTTGTGGCTTAAGCCACCATACCCTACCCTCTTAGAACCACAACCAAACTTACACAAAAAAGTTTACAAAGTGCTGTAAGTTTGTTTGTGGTTATATCGTTACTCGGGAAAAGAAATGCTGTACCTATTTGTCCGATGTCCTAAAATAAGTGTAACCAAAGGCGGATTCATTACTCCAACTTGTGCACAATATTTTTTTTATGAATACAAAAAGAAAAAATTAAATTAAAAGTTGCGATTTCATTAAAAAATATTTTTTTTAATTAGTAGACTAACTTAAAAAAACATTAATTAGCGTGACACAAATTTGAAAACCATGTTCATTTTAGAGAAATCATGATTCGTAACGAATGTTTACGCTAGATGGCAAATATACAATCAACTGGGCTAGCTCAGTTGGCCACCAAGATTCCCTAAGGGCTTGGGGATGAGATGTTTGGCTAGGGGAGGTCTCGAGTTCGAGTCTCACCCGAGACTTTTACCCCTTCAGGCGGAATAGAAGGAAGTACAGGCAGCATAATGCCTAATTGGATGTCACTGCTGGACCTGAACCACTAACAACTAACAAGCCGTTCTAAAAAAATGGCAAATATACATCGGGTTTTCGTGAACACCCGGAACCCCCTAGGTCCACCCCTGAGTGTAACATTTTATGTTTCAACCAATGAAGACAGAGTTTAGCAGGAGGAAATGATTTTTTATTTATTTATGGAGACTGTAGTTAGTGAAATTTCTTAATACTTCGTCATTTTAAAAGTGTACACTGATTATGGGACGAAGGGAGTATCGATTATGTTTTGCTATTTTATTTTGTTTAGTGTTTTGAAATTGAACGGGATCGGCCGATTGAATCATATTAAACTAGAAAAAGAACCGGCTGAATAAGGAAAAATCGAGAACCGCTTGAGAGACAGGTTCAATTTTAAAAACCTTACTTTACAAAAGTATGATAAAGCTATATGCAACCATATGCTCTACAATATCATTTTCTCTATATTTCAAAAATGAATCACACAAAATCATCTCTAATAATGCTCTATATTTGAAGAAAAAATAGAGCATTTGTCAAGATCATCCGTTTTTGGAGGATCAATATGTGCTCTTCTAACTCTCGTTAAATCGGTCCTTGAAAACCTTCGTATTTACTTTTTTTCACACTTTAGAGCTCCTGCATCAGCATTAGTTATAAACAAAATAAAATCTATTAGAAAAAGATTTTTTAGGGTGTAAATGCTAATGAAGAAAGATTATATGGATCCGATGAGATTAGATAATGTTAGATAAAAATAACGGAGGATTGGTCATTGGTAGTATTAAAACAAAGAATATGAGGCTTATAGGGAAATGGAAGTGGAGGTTTATCTCAAAACCACATGGCTTTGAAATAAATGTATAAAAGAGCTTCGTGTTTATAATGTCGGTTTTGACTCAAGTCTTGGATTTGGGACTTGTTCTAGTGTATGGGACAATATAAGAGGCTGCAATGAAATCGAAAAGCTTGACCTTAATCTCAATAACTTACTGGTGAAAAAAGTGAACTATGGCACCCAAACACATTTCTAGACAGATTCTTGGATAAGTGGTACATGTCTTTTAAATAATTCCTTCCCTCGTCTCTATGCCCTTGAAACAAATAAACATTAGCTAGTCTCAGAGAGAGGGCAATGATTGCTTGTTCATGGACTAATCGGTAGAGCTGGAGAAGAGAGCCCCAAGATGTATTGCAAGGGAGCTATATTCTCTCAAAGATCTTATCAAGAGGCTCTCCCTCGATGCTTTCGTTGCAGATAAATGGATATGGTCTCTTGATGCAGTATGGCTCTTTACACTTAAGTTACTTAGTAATCTGATTCAAAACATGTTAATTGGTAGAGGGAGAATCAATGCGCCTTTCAAATGGAACTCGTGAGTTCCAAGAAAAGTTAATATTTGCGCTTGTAGGCTCGTGATAAACCGTCTTCCGACCAAAGATAATCTTACGACGTTTAGGGTCCAAATAATATCTACATCTTGATTTTTTTTCGAGGTAGATGATGAAACTCGGGACCATTGTATCTTGCAATGCTCGAAAATAAAGCTTATTTGGTTCAAGGTGTGGAGTTGGTATCAATCTGGTACTCTTCACAACCCCTCTCGTGATGATATTTTATCTGGAAACTTGCTCATTGCTTATCATGCAACTTATTTATCCCTAATTTAGATCATTTGTAGCTGGCGAAATAAATCAGTTCACACTAGTGAGACCGAGGTTGACTCTATCTTACAGGATAATATTTTCTTCTTCCCTTCAGAGGCTCTCCTTGCTTTGGATAAAAAAATCGCTCCTCAAAAAAGAATCTTGCTTGAAATAGTTGAATTCTTAACCCATGTAATCTGTTAATACAAATAATGCTTAAAAGCGTTATTTATATTTTTCAACTCCTTTATGTTTTGAAGATGACAAAATGTAAAAACATTCACGATAAAAATAAACGTTTACATGTTATTAATCGTAAACTTCAATTTCGACATAAATCACTTAAGGTATGGATAAACAAATCATTAAACTTAATTAGTGATCAAGAAAATAATTTTTCTTCTTAATCCATCACATTTCTACAAAACTATATTTTTACATAATTACACAAAATAGTTTTGTTATATAAAAATAATGTTTTATTTAAAAACATAAATTTAAAATTCAAATCCCCCCCCTAAACTGAATTTAACTCCTTCCCCACAAAAGGACAAAAACCAGAGCGTCAGTCTAGGGAGGCCCCCTAAGTGCCTAGGCGGCCCTCAGATATATCTGGGACCGCCAAGACCGCCACCAGCTGACCGTTGGGAATTCCTGGCTATAAATACTACACTATTCTCAGCAGAAAAACAGACCTCTTTGCACGATTTTTTTAGTCTTCTTTCTCTCTCTAAACCTTCTTTCTCTCACTAAATATCTTGATCACTAACATAGTTTAATCTTGTTTCAAGTGATCAAATCTCATCTTCTATCTTCTTCCTTCTTCTATCAAGTGCAAGAGAAGAACACTTGTATTCGCCAAAAAACAAAGTGTTATAGATTAGTGATTTCTCCTCTCT
>BQNB010059309.1:12576-37386 GCA_026074375.1 Tanacetum coccineum
TAGTTTGACTACTACTTCATCAACTACATAACAAATAATACAAATTATTTGAAAACCTTAAAATACAAAATATGGTAGCTACCATAATTACATACTCAAAAAATGACTAAACAAGTAAACCATCGCGAACCAAATACCAACCAAAACCTAAGCTAGTGTCCCTAAATTCATCTTACTAACAAAGGTATGCTTCTCACGAACACTAAGATGGGATTCATTCACCATCATCTGGAGACGCGTCATCTTATACAAATCACGCTTTTGTCCACATCTCAACAAATGAATAGTTTCCTTCGCCACATCGTTACCACGTAACCTTTCAAGCTCCTGTACCACGTCTTCGCTTTCTTTAACAAAGTTAGACACATCCTCACATAGATCTTGAAACTTCTCCTCAAGCATCAACTCAGTCTCCACTTGTTTCCTGATTAAGACTAGCAATTGATCTTCAATTTTAATAAACTTTGCATCCTTTGCAATCTCCTTGATACATGCCATTCTTTTGAAATAGAGTTTCTAGTTTCAAAGGATTGTAACAATTTATTTATAGGGTGGGAATTGGGTTTTATGACAAGTTGGGTGGAAAAGGAAAAAGGCGGGAATAAGGATATATAGGTCGGGAGAAAAAAAAGACCTCAGGGACCAACCGTGCGAGCGCAAACGACAAGAAAAGAAACATTGCAGGTCACTGTAGAACCCTTGTGTTCAAGGACCAAAGATGCAATAAAAATTTAGAGTGAAAAGACGATTGTGCCCTTCAGTGAAAGGGCGACGTAACCTATATAACAACAGAAATAATCGTCATTAGGCATAACAGGGCTTCAGGGACCAAACGGGCAACAATAGTGCCAAAAAAGGATCCCGTATGAGAGTCTCCGTTATTTAGGGACTTAACGGGAATGAGTACATGGACCAACGGTGTAATTTACCCTAAGTTTTAGTTGGGAGAGTTTAGTCTTTTTTTCTTTGATGTACATGTTTCAACCGGTATATATTTGTGTCGATGTTCCAAAACCTTTTTCTAATCATCTTGAGATTTTAACTCAGTTGATGCTTTTTATTTCTTTCAAGACTTTGAGAACTTAGGATTCAGCAACATGAAGACAACTTTTGCTCTACAAAATGCTATATTTGACTTGAATGCTCTGAGTTCTAAATCAAAGTAGTAGGTTGTGATTTTTATGTCATCAACTATATTATGTAATTGTGATTTACTAGAGATCAATGGTATTTCGTTGTATGTTCGGATACAAATTAAGGAAATGTTGGGTGCAAACTCGTTTGATCTAGTATGTCATCATTTAGGAACTTAACATTTTTTCGCGCCAAAACACAACCAATATGTGTGTTGGTGAAGGGTTGTTAGTCTTGGTGTTTAACCAATTGTATCGCTCATAACTGTGAAATATGTTTGTTACATAACAAGTATATATATGGTCTCATCATAATATACGAAAATAACACATCATTCCTCTATGTTTTTTGCTTTGTTCTCTTGTGTTTAAAAACAAAGTATTCTTCTTAACAAATCTCAATAATTATTTTGTGATAGTAATGCATAAATAGCGTCGAAATATTTTATCAAAAAATGACCTTATCCAATTCAAATAAGATATCCAAAATTACCATTACACTAACCCAATTTCTAACAAAACCAACATGTTTTATACTTATAGACGAGTACTCGTGCATAGCACTGGACATTCCTAGCGGCAGATAATTAATGATATGTGATATTGTGGTAAGTTTTTCATGTTAAGTTCGTTGGTTGGCTGTGTTTAATACTTTGGATTATTCAAGACTTAATTACAGAATTAGTTTTATTTTTGACAAATGTTAATCGAACAACCCTCTTGGGTGTATATCTTTGGGGCCGTGGGGGAAAGTTTTTAAGCCATAGAAAAGGACGTTTTGGTTTATTGTTTAATTCGTGTATTCGATTGATTTACTATTATTTTCTAGTTGGCGATGTGGAATTTTATATCATATGCACAGGTTGCCATTTTTAAATGATAGCTGACTAGATATTATAATAGAGTGTTATTTTTAGTCTTCTAAATATTTTTAAGTTTCTTTCATTGTTGAATAATTAGGAGGGGTTAAATTGCTTCTTTATAAGTCAAATGGGCGAGTATAAGTTTCAGTGCCCCCGTCCAGTGTTCGCCCCTGTTGCATTATTAGCAACCCGTTGTGTTTTGGTACACATTAGACCCTTTTGCACTGTTTTGCATAGCAAGATCGCTACAGGATTAATTCCCCTATCTGGCAAACATTTATAGATTATGTGGTACGGTGGTCGGTGGTAACTGTTTCGTTTTTTATATGTTCTAAAAAACATAGAAGTAAAATAAAATAATTTATCAAAATGTATTTGCTAAAATGTTAGGCTAATTTGCACTTAACCGACTCTTTGCGAATTCTATGACTTTTCTATGTGACTTGGATATTAAAATAAATAATATAATCTTTTTTTGATGGTTTTCCAGAGAGAAAGTACAGAAGAATGGAACCAAAGTGTTAGTTAGAAAGAATGAACACTTTAGAAAATAAAAGGAATTTGTTATAGAAAAAACTGTTCTCAAGCAATCTGCAATATTTAACCATTTGTTGCCTTCTAAACAAAAATAAAAAACCACTATTTTAAAACAAAATCACTAATATAACAGAAATAAAAAGCTTTTTAAATGTATTCATCTACATAGTCACATTTAAACAATATTCCAATATGGGGTCTTTGTTATAGTATAGAATTGATTATAGTATTTTGCAATTTTTTGGTATAAAAAAGCTAATAACTATGCCCAAACGTGTGGGGTATTTTCTCAAAAGCTTGTGCCGAATCAATAAGGAATTGTTAGTATTAGAATTGATACAAGTATATTTCAATTTTATGGTAAAAATCAATAACTATGCCCAAACGTGTGGGTATATACAAAAGAGATGCAGTGAAGTTGTGGGTATATACAAAAGAGTTGCAGTGTGGGTAAAAATCAATAACTATGCCCAAACGTGTGGGTAAAAATCAATAACTATGCCCCCAATTCTTGTAACAAATAACAGTCATTTGTTTCCCAGAATTACTTCCACTCACTCCTGGAGTGTAGGTCCTTGTAGTACCCGCAATAAAAGAAGTTTGTCTCCCCTGAACTGATTGTAAGGTCACTCTCCCATCATTAATGGTAGCTTGTTGCCTAGGGTTTGACAAATTCCTGAGCTGGTTATTGGTAGTGGGATAGCGGGAAGTGACAACAGCAGTCTAGAAAGACATCATGTGATTAATGGCATCAATGGGATCATTACCTTTCTGGAACACTAGAACAATTAGACCTGAGTCTAGTTGGGGAAATTCAGATTGTTGGTTAATTGTGGGAGCATATTCCAATTGAGGGATGTATGATGATAGAGAATAAACGTTGTGGTGAACTGATGATTGATAATCAATGAATGGATAAGTGATTGAAAGAGGTGTTGATGATTGATTGTTTGAGTATTGTTGAGACTCATAAGGTGAACCATGCTGTGTAGACTGATATAGTGAAACTTATGGTTGAAATTGAGAGTTTTGGTATGAGTTCTAATGAGTTTGATAAGGAGACTGGGTCATCTGATAGGTTGAAACCAAAGCAAATGGATCTGAGTTGCGTTCATGCATTAAACGAACTTTATTTGCATGAAATTCATGTTGTCCTAAGTAAGCATGAAGCTGATCAATGTTAGTTCTGTGCAAATCCCGAACCAGTTTGTCATCTGTCACAAATTTGCTCCACTTAGGAGGAAGAGTATTCAAAAACTTAGTGTTCACTTGAAATTGTTCCAGTTTCATAGTAGAGAAAATCTCAAGTAGAAATCACGTAGTGTTTCCCCCTTCTTATAAGCAAACTTATCGAATTCATCATAAAGCTTACACTCTCTTTCTTGTTTCGTCAATGAAGTTCCTTGCATGAGAAGTTGAATTCTTTTCCAAAGTTCCTTGGCGACTTTATGATTGTTAACCAATGCATAGAACTCTGGTGGTAATCCTTGGAGAATGATATTTGTTTCCTTGATATCACAATCAGCTTGAATTGCTTCCGTAGCAGATAACTCAGAATATTTTCTTTGGTCTAGTAACTCATTTACCTCAATTGTAGGCCAGATGTAGTGACCATTTTTCAAGGAATTCAAGGATCATTCGTCCATCTTGTCATTCATCATTTATAGCTCCATATGCTTTTCCAAGAGTCGTACATAACTTTTTCCAGACATAGGTGGACGATTGCTAAGCACCAAAGAATCGCTTTGTCATCAAGAGTCGTCAATGAGAAATTTGCATGTTTAAAAGATTAGTTGTTTGATCGAACGGTGGATAGAAAGAAAATTGTGATTGATTAAGTATCTTTTAAGTAGTTTTAATTCTTGAAAACTACACGGATATATTTACACTCTTTTTACAAAACCCGGGGAAAAACCAAAAAAAGGTTTTAATTTATAACGGGAATTATTACAAGTTCAAAAGAAGAAACCGTAAATATTGAAAATTGAGTATGTCAGTACTAACCAAAGTTAAGTTGTACGGTAACACTGAAACACAGTTTTTCGGTTACCTGAACTCTAGTCGTTCGGTTATACCCACACCTCATTGTTGGTATACAGTGGACTTCAGTGTTCGGTAAACACGAACTTCAGTTTTATTCGGATTTACACTGTCCTTCAGTTGTTGCGGTATACACTAGACTTCATTTTGTTCGGTTACCCCTACACTTTAGTTGTTTCGGATATACACGGACTTTATATGTTTTGTAATAAACTGAACTTTAGTTGTTCGGGTTCCAACTAAACTCAGTTGTTCGGTTCAGTTATTCGGTTCAGTTGTTCGGTTTCAACTAAGCTCAGTTGTTTGGTTCTAACTAAACTCAGTTATTTGGTTCAGTTGTTCGGTTTCAACTAAGCTCAGTTTTTCGGTTCAGTTGTTCGGTTTCAACTAAGCTGAGTTGTTCGGTTTAGTTGTTCGGTTATAACTAGCTCGAAACTCAACTTTTAAAAACACAAACAAGATACCTTTTTAATGGTTGTTTTGCAAAAATTCTTGTACAACTAGTGTTACTAACTCTATAGGAACAAGAAAATGGAAACTTTAAGGTTTTTAAGCCGAAAAAATTTAAAATCAAGATTTTGTTCTTAATAAAGGTTTTTGAACACAAAAAGTAACCAAAATGATTTTTTTTCTTGATTTTAAGCTTGTACACCTATATCCTAAAGATACTAGATCAGATTTACTAAGGTTAAAGATCCTTTAGTGTACACAATAGCTTCGAAAACAAAGAAAGAACAAGAAAGGGATGAATATTTACAAGAAAAAACAAACCAAAACAAAACAAACACAAGACTAAACACACGACTCCATGGCTCTTGATACCAATTTAAGACTAATCTAATAGCATACTAGATGAGAGGGAAATAGAGGTGATTCTAGAGAGAGAGTGGGTTAGATGAACACTTAGAGAGAGAAAATTAACATAGAAATGAAATGCATAAGTGTGTGAAAAATAAACAACCAACCACCTCTCCAAGGCATGGATAGGTGTATAAATACCCTTTTGACCGACTCATGGATAGGCTTTACATGGGCTTTCCATAGGCTTTTCTTAACTTTGGCCCAATTAGATTAATAACATTACATTTGACTAACTACGGGCTTTGACTAACTATTATTGGAAGTGACCGATACTTTTTGTGTTTCTAACAGTAAGGAGTCTGATTATCAATGAAAAGCTTAGTATTTGTGTTGGGTTAGAAACTAGGCTTAAAGGTCTAAAGGTAAAAAGAATTGGGGATAAAGTTTTTGGTAGATGGAATTGGTATGATAATGCTAGCTTGTGTATTAGAGGTTGTAGAGTTATGGTTGGATAGAACAGTGACAAATTCCATTCTACTAGAACTCATGCCTTTGATCAAGCAGTTCTATGTTTAGTTAAGATATCAAGCACTGATGACATCAAATAACGTCACTTTTATAGCATCATTTATCCCATATAAATAACCTATTTTGTATAATTATTGCAAGAATGGTTACTTAATCGTTTGTATTTGAGAATTGCAGTAATTATGGAGTACTTGGTGAAGATTAGCAAAAAAGCACGCATTCTGCTTGGAAGCTTTAAACGAGAAAACATGATTCATGACATTCTTTACACATCCTATACGCCGTATCCATCAAGGAAGATACGGCGTATATGTGCCTGCACTTCATAAGAAACCACGAAGATATAAAGTCCAATACGCCATATCTAGGAGACTTGTATATGTCATATTCAATATCAAGTAATAAAATATTCTAGAAGAAACTAAACATGGCCCCTACTCCAAGAAACCCCCGATACGCAAAATCCATCTCTCTCGATACGCCGTCTCGACCAAATTCCAGACAGTATAAATAGAAAACCTAAAAACGGGTTTTCAGTGTGCTTGATCATATTTTCGATACCTCAACCACGAAAGTTGATTTTCAAAATACAAGAAGAGCATAAAAGGTCAAGCAAATCTATTAATTCCATAGGAAACACCTTGTAATCTCCTATACTCTTGTAATCGTTCAATTTTTTGTATCATTCGTTTAACTCAGTTAGTTTACCTTGGTTGAATTATTACTCTTGTATTGTTTATGACGTTTGAGGGCTAATACCCTTGGGTATTAGCCATTATTATAAAGATTTGAATGTTTGGTTTATTTATCTTGAATGCTTAATTTATCGTTGATTTCTTGTTTATATTTATCAATTCATAGTTGTTGAAGTGCTTTTGTATGTGACCTATCATTCAACTGGATCTAGTGATACCGACCAAGTTAGCTAGATGCCGGGATGGCTCTCCATATAGTGATTTATATATCTAGACCAATAGGATCACAAATAATGACCTGTCTTTGCCTTTAGATTAGTGAGCTTAGTTGGACCGGCAGGTGACCCTTGAGATCAAAGAGTACGTTCTTAATTAATTGGTAAAGACTTGGCTAGTGGACTACTAGTATATAAATTACCATTAAGTAGTAAGTGGGTAAAGTCTCTATAAGCTAGGGTTTAACAAGATCACCATTGCTTTAACCCCTAAGATAGATTATAATCAGCAAATAGGATGCTTTATGCAGATGCGTTTAATTATGACAGAATTCTACGTGTCTAGGTTTTAGGAAGAAGTCCCGCCTAAATCTTGGAATAATATGCCGCCTCGAGATAAGCATTCATTGCACTAAATAAACAAACCAACGTTTTAATTAGATTAATTATGGTTAATACGGTTTTCTTATATTTGGCTAGACCGCTCTTCTATCTTTTGTCTGTCTGCTTGCGTGTGCTATTATGTTTTAAATTGATTTAAGTTACCATAAACCTATGCCAGTCTCTCAGGCTGAAACCCCCCTCCCTTATTATCTGTTAGAATTAAGATTAACATAGGTTTAGCATAGGTTTAACATAGAATAGAATTAACATAGTTTAAATTAACTTAGTTTAGTTAACCAAAATATTGATAAAATAAAAAAATTAGTTCTCGCTCTTAGTGATCGACACCCTACTTACCATGTAACTCCATCTAATCGGGTATACTACCCATTAAAGTGTTGTTTTAGGTAAAGTCGGCAAAATATAAATTCAAAACTTGAAAGCATAAATAACACCTGTGAAATTTTAATCTTAAATTCTATTTAATATTTTAGTTTTTAATATTAGATTAATCTAACCCTTAGGATTAGTATAATTTAGATTAATTAGTGTAATTTAGATTCGTGTAAAATTTTGTAAAATTTTGTATATTTGTATATTTGCTTGTATAACTGTTTGCTTGCTTTATTTGTGGGATTGTTTTGTTTGTTTAATTGTTTTCTAATACACTGTGCTGGTCGATAACCTGATACGGCGTATCCACTTTCATTGGATACGGCGTATCTAACTTTCTTATCTAATACAGCGTATTCATTCAACAGATTAATACAACGTATTCAGATTAATTAAATATGGCGTATCGATCGTCTGATACAGTAACAAAAGCTGGTTTTTCACATTCGATTTCAGTATACCTGTGTTTTCTTCCTCATAAGCCTAGCCTACTGATTGTTTATCCTCTATTTTAGGTAGTGCATGACAAGGAGTTCAACAAAGGAACTATTAATGCCTTTCAAGGAGCCAGAATGAGAATTTCGATCATCTAGGAAGCTTTTCAAGACACTAAGTCTTGACGAATCAAGATCGCCTAAATACAATCTATTTTCTGATCTAGAAGAGAATTTCGAGGAAGAAGTTGCGGAAATAATGGCGGAAACCATGGAACAATACATGAGCAAAACCCAAGCTGACTATGGATCGGGCATTGCTAGGCCTAAAATCATTGACAAAGATCACTTTGAACTAAAAGGCCAATTTCTTAAGGAACTACGAGACAACACCTTCAGCGGTTCAGATCATGAAGATGCAAACGAATGAACACATTGAGAAAGTTCTAGAGATTGTTAACTTATTCCATGTTCCTAATATTACTCAAGATCAAATAATGCTTTGAGTCTTCCCTATGTCCCTAACTGGAGCCGCGAGTCATTGGATAAGAAATAAATTGTCTGGTTCAATTAAAACTTGGGAAGATCTAAAGACATAGTTTCTAAGCAAGTATTGCCTACCTGCTCAAACTACAAAGAAAATGAAGGAGATCAACAACTTTCAGCAAGAACCCGATGAAACCCTTTACTAAGCATGGGAGAGATTTAAAGAACTCTTGATGAAGTACCCTCAACACTACTTGACAGAGATGCATGAGGTGATCTTGTTTTACAATGGATTGGATGTTCCAGCTCGACAGACTCTTGATTCAAAAGGTGCCATACCAACTAAGACAGCTGCCGATGCAAAAGTAGCCATCTAAGAGATGGTATAATATTCTTAAAAATGGCACAATGGAACATCTAGGATAAGAAGAACTAAAACTTCTAATGGATTGGCTGCAATTCAAGCACAACTCAACAATCTTGGAAGAGAAATCAAGAAGGTGAATGAAAAGGTTTATGCTGCCCAAGTAGGATGTGAGAAATGTAAAGGACCTCACTACACCAAATACTGTCCACTCAAAGAAGAAGGTAAAACCCTTGAAGAAGCTTATTACTCAGTTTGGTGCACCCTTCTAACAAGGAGGGCAATATAGAGCAGCATCTCTGGGATTCTATCAAAGAAATAATGCAAATCCTTCGTATAAAAAATGAAGACAATCAATGGAAGAATCACTGAGCAAATTTATGAGTGAATCAACAAAGAGACATCAAGAAAACTCCAACTTGATCAAGGAAATTCGAGCTTCCACTAATGCTGCCATCAGGAAACAAGGTGCTTCGATTAAAACTTTAGAGATTCAAATCGAGGAAATGAGCAAGGTACTACAGGAAAGAGGATTTGGAAGTTTACCCAGCTCTACTAAAACAAACTCAAGGGATCATGTCAAGTTAATCTCGACTACTGTTGAAACTGATATGACCCCAATACGCTATATCAGATCATCCTAATAAGCCGTATCAGCCCAACAGAACAATAAGCTGATTTTCGAGTCAAGACGAATGACTATTCCGTTTCCAAGTTGTTTGAATGATTATTACTGTGATGAGAAGAAAGGATCGTATGGACTGCAATGCTTGGACGCCTACTCTTATGGAGCTTCACGTGTCGACGACTCCCTACCCCGAAAGGAGAAAGACCCAGAAAGTTTCACTTTACCTTACTATATTAATAATGTTTGCTTTGATAATGCCCTTGATGACTTAGGAGCTAACGTAAGTGGCATGCCTCTCTCGACCGACCTTAACTTAGGTTTAGGTGAATTAGCTCACACTAACTTAACAGTTGAATTAACAGATAGGACAGTGAAATATCCAAAGGGAATTGCTAAAAATGTACTAGTAGGAATTGTTAAGTTTTTTTTCCTTGTAGACTTCATAATACTAGATATGCTTGAGGATGTCAAAGTGCCCTTGATCCTTGGAAGAACATTTTTGTCTACCGCCCAAGCTAAGATTGATGTGTTCAAAAGAAAGATTACTTTGAGGGTAAGGGATGAGAAAATTATTTTTAAAAGTATGAAACCTGCTAGTAGTTTGATTAAGAGGGTCTACATGCTAAGCTTAAGAGAACGTATGGAACTTGATTTAGAAGCTAGGCTAATGGGAGAGACTTTGGTGTTAAATAGATCGTTAGACCCTTTATATGGAGATTACATCGAATTAAATGATCTTAATGTACCATTAGAACTTAGGAGAGATCAAGTTGATGATTTGATGCCCACCATTGAGGAAGGTGAGGTAATTGATGAGCCTATTATTGACATAATCAAGACTAGGAATAATTAAGGTTTTGACGAGTACCTTAGTTTTTGTGACTTTGACCGGAAGACCCATATTGATTGTGCCTACAACTTAAGATTTTTGTGCATGATAGGTTTCGAACATGTAAATGCTTATTTTTTCCCACTTTTGTCCGTTAATGTGATGTCTAGGGAGTTCTACAATTCTATAATGAAGGACAAAGTTAAATACAAAGGAAAGAACGTAGTTGGAGCTTTTATGAATGTACCTATATTTGTTGGAAGTTTTTCTGTTGTAACTCATGTTGCAATAGTAGAAAATATGAATGGCTACCGAGATCAAGACATGGGAGATATTATTTTTGGAGAACCATTCTGCAAAGCTTCATGTGTGGAAGCAAGAAGGTTTGATTGGTTTATCACTATCCATAATGGTAATGATAACGTAACTTACCAAATGGCGCGATCATATCCAAGGTTTAAACATCTATCCAATGCCCAATGCAACAAGATCAAGCCATTACTAAAGGTGAGTGTGCATGATAAGTTGAATGGAATCTCGCATCCGTACCAGAAGCTTAAAAGTTTCTACAAGGGGGTCTTGAATTTAGGACCCGAATATATCGGAGATGCGAAAATGGAAGAATGGCTCACACGCGGGCACATAAGCGTACAGGAGATAAAGTAGAAGGAAGCTGAAGAAAAAGTCTAACTCAAAGACTAGCTGAAAGAAAAGTGCTTCCCGGGAGACAAGCCGGATTGTTTTTATTTATTTTTATCGAGTCTGTCTTCCCAGACATCAATACGGCGTATCCGCTCCATACCATTCGGCATATTGAATGTCTAGACGTTATCAGTCCATTATTTTTCTGCATTTAAATCTTTTTCATCAAATCTCTCTATACGACGTATTTGGCAAACAGACTCGTATTGATACTTTTTACAGGACTTTCTATACGGCGTATCATAGTTTTTAGATACGGCGTATTAATTGCCTGTACAGTTTATATTTATTAACCGTAGGATACCCGAGATAGGATTTTGCATGTTTTTCTTATATTTTACACAGGACCTCGCTCGAAAAGAAATCGATAAAATTGGTGAAGTATCAATCATCTAGAATCCTATGTGTGTGTTGTAGTCATGCTGGTATCCAGACGCATTTACAACACACATTCTTGCTCATAAGCTCAACTTGAAGAATCTACCGAGCAAAACATCAGGGGAGTTTCTCGTTCTAATTCTTTTAATTTCCCGTTTTTAATGTTTTATCTATACAACGAGGACGTTGTATAATTTAAGTGGGGGGATGGGAATTAGAACGTTACGTGTCCTATTTTTCATAAGAAAATGCTTAAAGTACGCTTAAAGTTAAAAAAAATTCAAGCATACTTTTATGAAATTACTTGATACATAACCTGCACACAATAACCCTTATTAGATATTATGAGGATTTAACCTTATCCGTTTTCAAATGTTTACCCAAATTCCACAAAATATGAGTGTGTCGGTGATGTTGTAGACTTTAGAACTTGGCTTGGTATATCTATTCGAGACCACAGTGATGAGTACTATGGATTTAGATGGAGTAACTTGTTTAAATTGGTAAATTTTTAGGATTACACCCAAAAAGCCTTTATATGTTGTTTTATTAACTAACTACACTAGTTAGTTAACTCCCGTATAAACCCTTTGTTTACTCTCACTATAAGAGTAAGATACCCCTAGAAAAACCTGTAGAGCTAATCCTTTAGGAATAACACCAACTATTTGTTTCGTTACACCTTTACACCTTAGCCTACCCTGTTAGATTAATTCCATTTACAGTTGCTAGTTGCTTAAAGTGTAAAGTATGTATTTCCCGAGTCTTGTGTCATTTTCTATCTTTGGTACGGTTGGAAGAAATTTGCACATTGCAAATGAGAATGTATAAAGTAGTCAAAACTCATGTATTTTTACTACCATCACAATTATTGGTACGTCCGAAGAATGAAGAATTACCGAATGAATTATCCGGAATTATTATGATCGTGAAGATGGTGAAATTACACCGAGATTTGTAGTTAGTTTGTTAAAAAAATCAAAAAAATTATAAAAATCGCAACAAATAAAGAGGAGAAAAGTTTGAAGATAATCATTTGGCAAAAGCATTACCGAAAGAATTATATGAAGGATCGATTATTCGTTGATATGTCTTATAAGTCAACGATGTAGGGTATTGTATAGAGTGGTAGATATCGCCACTTGTCTTGTAAAAGTATGTAAAGTATGGGATGATTGGGAAGTTGACCGTTACAGGAATGCCAACTTAGGTTGTTGTTTTTGATCTATGATCAAGAAGTTTGTAAATAGTTGTGTCTTTATCATGGTGACGGTCGGGAAAAAGTATCTAGCAACTTGTATTTTAGACTTAATTTATTTGTTTTGTAATTTTTATTTAACAATAATTTATTTCCCTTTCTAAATCATTAACCATGGGTTTTACGTGAATGAGGATTTGTACGAGCATGCGTGTCTATTCCGTCGTTACGACCATGTATGCATGTTTCAGCAGCCTTGTTGGTTTATTACTTTTGGTGAAAGTTAGAATATCCCTACCCTATATCATTCTTCATCCTAACCTTGGTTCCTGAACCAAACAAAATCTTCAATGCTTCCCCATGACTTAAGATAAGAATTAGAATCCTTTAACATCTCACCACACATAATAAGCTGCAAATCAATAAACCTGTAATCTTCTTCCCTTTTTTGTAATCATCCAATAGGGGTCTTCTGTAGATATGCAACTTGGATCATAACAGCTACAAATCATATACCACAACTATTAATCTAGCCTTCCAATACTCAAAATACCCGCCATGAAGCATAATACGAAAAATGACTTTGACTAGTAGAATTTTAAACTAGCAGTATTAATAAAGATCAGCAGTAGTAATAAAACACTTCCCCTCAAGTGGTGCATGTAGATGGTTAAACATTTAAACAATAAACTTCCCCTAAAACCATATGTTTACCATCTCTTGAATATCAAACTCTTTAGGCTCTATGTAGTGATCACTGATGAAGAAAACTGAGTATAACGAATTTGATAAAGAAGTAGAATCTCCCAAACTTGTGTCTTATGTCTTGCACTACCCCACGTGACCGTCGAAACTCCATACCAAGACTATAAAATCTATAAGTATGGATCGCAATCTCTTGGACAACAAATCCTCAAACTATATGGACACCTGAGCCATCTACATCGATAACTCTTAAAGTGTTAGCAAATGTGAGGCATGGCACCATAAGATAATCACAACACCTTTGCTAGATTTGTCAAGTCTTTGTCAACACCATTGTAAGCACGAACAAGTTATCTTTAAAGTCATAGCCAGCAAAACTATACTTTAAGATATGATAAGAGACGCACCTGTGAAACCTAACTACAACATCAAATAAGCAATATTTAATTGTCTCCGTAATCACGTCTTCAAATAATCTCCAAAACAAGCCATAAATCAATAATAATAAACTACTTGAAATATAGTTCTGTCCGAGATCCAAATCCATCCAAAAACCAAGTAACATGTACTATCCAATATCGTACAAAGCTAGTAGTACTAAATACATTATCGGACGACTCTGGCAGTATAAACTGCTTCTCGGTCAATACTAGCAGTTGAAACTGTTTCCTTGTGCGAACAGTACTAACCTACTCGAACAGTATTAACCATGATCGATCAAAGCAGGTAGCATTAACAATTTTCGAACATCACAAAACATGGGAGAACAGTATTAACAATCCATTGTGCTCAAACAGTATTAATATACATAAAACCCAAATCGAATCATGTTCCTTGTATTTCATACCACCATATCTTCCTTGTGAGCTCATCAAAACAATCAATAGCAGTAGTAGGACATGTAGATTCGACACCAAAAAGCATACTACTAGGGTTCATCATCACCCATGTAGGTAACTCACCAAAACTAGTAATATTATATATAAGAACCATATTAGGATTTTATCGCCACAACAAATCAAAGTCTTTGTTATTTTGTGCTTCTACTCGTAACTTCTCAATCTTTTCTTTTAACCACAAAGAGAACAAATTCTTGAGAGTACGAAATCCAACGAGATTAATAACAAGAAAATCATATAGCCAAAAACTCTTGGATTAGGATTTCCTTGATCTCGGTTTAATAATACAAATCTTGCATCAAAATAACAAATCGAAACCCAAAAAAATAATAACGCTTACTAATTGTATTGCATACCAAGAATAGGGAGAGAGGACAATCATAAATGTCATTATTCCATCTTGACTTCAAAACCCTTAAAAACTTTTAACATAAATCGATTTCTTGAAAATTAGGGTTTTTAGGATTTCTTCAAAACCTTGTAGATCCTAGATCGAGAGCCACGAGGCTCTGATACCAATTGATGAATCTAAAGATCGTTTAAACTCAGGTTGTTTAGACCTTTATCTAGGATAATATCAATGTTCATAAGTTATAAAAACAAAGCGGAATAAGAACAAAGATATTCAACAAGGTTTACCATTCATACGTTTCCACCAAGCCCCAATTCTAGACGATCAACTCTAGAACGGTTACAATCTAACAGGGATCAAAGATCCTTGGGGCTACACACTTCTTCACTAGACGTCTACATCTCTACGTGTTTACACACACATACGTTTTTCTGTGCACACCTTTTCTAAATGCCTAGACCTCCTTTTATAGCACAAGGAGTCTAAGGCTTACAAGGAAACTAATTAATATATTAATGAGAGAATCAATTAGTTATCTTCTCATTAATATTCATTCTTATCTTATTTTGACCAAATCTTTTAATCTTTATCTTTATTCTTCTTGAGCATATCTTTTAGTATCTTCGGATATCTTCCAATCTTTTTGTAGGATTATAATCCACCAGCAATGAAGAATCTCTATTGTCGATTTAGGTCCTTTTTCTTTAAGTCCTTCTTGTTTCATTCTTATATTTATTTTGTCTCATCAAATCTAGAATCCCAACAATAACTCATGTATTTTTACTACCATCACAATTATTGGTACATCCGAAGAATAAAGAATCATGGAAGAAATTATCCGGAGTTATTATGATCGTAAAGATGGTGAACAATTACCCGAGATAAGTAGTGTAGTATCGTTTAAAAAAAAATAAAAAAATTAGAAAATCGCAATAAAAAAGAGGAGGAAAGTTTGAAGATAGTCGGTTCATTAAAGCTTAAACCGATGGAATTATTTAAAGGATCGATTATTCGTTTATGCGTGGTTATAAATCAACGATGTAAAGTTTTGTTTAAAATGGTAGATATCACCACTTGTCTTTGTAAAAGTATGTAAAGTATGGGATGATTGGGAGTTGACCGTTATGGGAACGCCAACTTAGGTTGTTGTTTTTGATCTATGATCAACACGTTTGTGTATATAGTTGTGTCTTTATCATGGTAACGGTCGAGAAAAAAGTATCTAGCAACTTGAACCTTATCTGTTTGAACTTAATCTATTTGTTTCGTGAATTTTATTTAACAACAATTTATTTCCCTTTCCTAATCATTAACCTTGGGTTTTACTCGAATGAGGATGTGATCGAGTCATACATGTCTATTCTATCGTTACGGCCAGGTGTGTGTGATTCAGCTGCCTTGTTAGTTTATTACTTTTGGTGAAAGTTAGAAGATCCATACCTTATATCATTCTTATCCTAACCCTTGGTTAAACTCGAATGAGGATGTGATCAAACACACATGTCTATTCCGTCGTTACGACAATGTATGTGTGATTCAGCTGCCTTGTTGGTGTGGTACTTTTGGTGAAAGATTGTTAGAATGATCAACCCTAAGCCTTTATAAATAAAACCTAATTTGCCTTTATAAACTTGTTACTCCTTAGCTCTAGTGGTGGAGATGTGTATCCTTGCCAAGCTTATGATAGAATACTCGTCACGACTGAGCAATTAAATGAATTAATTACATGTTACCACATAGATTAGTTGATTGATTTGAGTGTTTTCATTTTCCTATTTCGTGAGGTGTTTGATTGTGTACTTGTAATTGATCAAATAATTGCTTAACGGAAAAAATCCTTAGGGATACATTTTCATAAACTTCTAAAGGCTACTTGAGGACAATTAGGATTCAAGTGGGGGGATATTTGATGGACATCAATTTAACGTCATCTTTATTATAGGCTATCATTTATCCATGGTTAATAAACCATTTTGTATGATTATTGCAAGAATTGTTACTTAATCGTTTGTATTTGAGAATTTCAAGTAATTATGGAGTACTTGGTGAAGATTAGCAAAAAGGCACACATTCTGGAGCTTGAACGAAGACATTTGAAGATTACTGACTCTGATATCCTATACGCCGTATCCAACAAGGAAGATATAGCGTATCTGTGCTAGCACTTTACAAAAGACCACGAAGGAATAAAGTTCAATACGCCGTATCTAGAAGAAATCCATATGCCGTATTCAATATAAAGTAATAAAATATTCTGGACGATATCGAACGTGGTCCTTACTTCAAGAAACCCCTGATACACCGTATACTTCTATCTCGATACGCCGTATCGACCAAATTCTAGACCCTATTAATAGAAAACCTAAAAAGGGTTTTCAGTGTGCTTGATCATATTTTTGATACCTTAAGCACAAAAGTCAATTTTCAAAATCTGCCTATTTTCCTTGTAAACTGCTTATTGCTTATTTACTTGCTTTTAGTGCCATTTGCTTTGTTCTTTTTGCTTATACGTGCTTAATACTTGTTGCTTATCTTTTGTTTTTTTTAAAACTCAGCCTAAACCTTTGTTAATCTGTCTAAAAATCAAATTTTGATAATGAAAGGGGTGTTTGGGTCAAGAGGTGAAAGTAGGTAATTTGAGTTAAAAATCCTTATGGGTCATTTGATGAACTTTGAAAAGCTTTTGTGAGTTGTTTTTAATCTAATCTTCCAAGTTTTAAAGTCTTAAGGTTGTTTTTTTAGTTTTTTTAAATGGTCTTTTGAATCTGTGGTCACAGAATTGGTTCGTAGTGCTTATTTTGATTTAGCTTTCAAATCCAACTTTTGAAACTTGTTTTGTATTGCTTTTAAGTCTTAAATGCAGTAGAGTCAAGCTCTTTTGGTTTTCTTTTGTCTTAGTTATAAACTGTCAACAAATTTTGGTCAAATGTCTTTTAGTAAAAAGCAGCTTTTTCAAATCCATTTTCTGGCTTATCCTTGATTTCAAACCATCTTTCTATTGTTTATAATTGCTCTTTGAGGTCCATAATTTATCTGTTTGAAGGTGGTATGGTCATAAGGTTCCGATTTATAACTTATTTTTAAGCTCAAAATTTGTATTTTTCCAAACCTATGCCCTGCACCAGGGCATTTTGCTCATTTCATTTGCTCTTTCAGAGCTTATTTGTGGATCAAATTGCTTGTTGATTATTTCTAGTTGATTATTGGTGTTAGAAGTTTAAGTATAAGCAAGTTTGAGGTCTGGCTTATCCATTAAGCCATTGAAAAAGCCCCTCAAAAGTGCCCTTTGTCTGTTTTGTATGCAATTTATGCCCAACTTGCTATTTGCTTATTCAGCTTTTCTGTTTGATATTCCTGGCTTATTTCTGTTTAAGCTTGCTTATTAGGTGTAGCATAGGTTCTGCATTTGCTTATTTCTTATTTGTGCTAGCTTATTTGCTTAAAAAAATGCTCAACAGTTAAGCTTTAATATGCCTCAGTGTAATTTAGCCATTTTGTCAGCTTTTAGTGCTTATTTTCCAGCTTATTTTTCAGCTTATTCTTCCTGAAACCAGCATAGCTTAATCTACTTTTTGTAATTTTTTTGTATTTTTCCAAAATTGTTTTCTATTTTTAATCATTTATTTTCTTTAAAACTGTTTTTAAATCATAATAAATTATTAAAAAGTCAAAAAAATAAAATTTTTTTTTTTAAATTTTCTTTTATCAAATAGAACCTAGGTAAATTAAATTTGCTCTCGTAGGGTCATTTTTGCAAAATTTCATTTTTTTAAAAACGGGATTCGTTCCCGTTCACCTTTTTTGTGTTTTAAAGCCCTAATCAATTCCGTTTTTGTTCTAGTTTTCTTTAATCTTACTTTTTAGTTAATTAGAGTCTATTAAAAGTGAAAAAGTCATTTTAGGTTAATTTTTTAGAAATTAGGGTTTTTAAGTGTTGTTTTTAGATTTCCGTTTACGTTTTTAGTCTAATTTTGTGTGCCTTTCTCATTTCTAGTATAGATTGCCTTATTTTTCCCGTAGATTTAGAATCCAACCCAAATCTTGTTCCGTTCAATCAATAAATTTCAATCCAACTCTCGACTTTCCAATTCACTCCACGCTGGGGATAAACGACCCGGGAATATCACATACTACTTCCGGTTTCATTGATTTTGTGGATTTTGATCCTTATTATATATTTATATTTATTTATAATTATAATTATATATTTACCAAGGGTTGAATTTAAACTTAATCAAATTTTTGGCGTCGCTGCCGGGGAGGAGTGTAAGCGTTTGTCGTTTCAAAGTTTGACAATTTATACTTTGAAGATCCTTCCCCGTGAAGTTATTTTTGTTATTAAAAATACAAAAATATTTTTCATTTTCTTTTTAGCATATTTATAAAAACAAGAAAAAACCAAAAATATAAAAATATTGTCAATTAAAAGAATAAAATTACAAGTTAGTTAAAAGAACACCAACATTAATACTTTCACTGATGTATTATCTATAATAAGTTCCCGAACCAAAAGAATCAAAAAACTTTACCTTTTGAGTCACTTGCGAGGTACTCGGTTCACCTTTGAAAGATAAACAAACTCAAAGAGGGTAAAAGGCGGGTTGTTCCTCGAACTACGACCTAAAGGAGAAAGGTTTTTATTGCTTCGCCTTTCTACTTCTTCGCTCCTCTTTGTGCGTTTTTCTTTTCGAAGAGTTACCGAGAAGCTTGTTGATTATTAGGTTAAAGTTGTCTTATTTCGTTGTCCATTATTAAAATAAATTGTGAATTCATTATTGATAAACCAAAAAGAACAAAAAAAAATTAGTGTAAATTTTCTTTTTATATTTTAGTGCATGCGCACTCGTTCTCAATCCCGTAATCTTGACCGTCAACAACAACAAGCCCCACCGGCTTTTGTTGAACCATTTAATCTTGAAGAACCAATTGAAAATCAAGCTCCTCCTGTAGTTACGATGGACGATAATCGTACTATGGCTCAATTGCTCGAAGCACCCACCGAGGGTTACGAGGATGCCATCGTTGTGCCTGAGATCACCGCGGAAAACTTTGAGCTTAAGCATGGTTTGTTACCTCGTTCTAAACAAGCAATTCTTCGGACATGAAAAAGAAGACCCTCATGCTCACATACGTTATTTCAACAAGATCACTTCTACGATGAAGTTCCCGAACGTCCCGAGTACGTCGGTAAAGCTTATGCTTTTCCCATTTTCTCTCGAGGGTGGAGCCCGGATTTGGCTTGAGAAAGAACCCCCTGGATCGATTCTAACATGGGATGATCTTGTTTCAAAATTCTTAAAAATTTTCCCTCCCTCCAAGGACAATAAATCTTCGAAATGAAATCACGAGATTTCAACAACGATTTGATGAAACTTTTTACGAGGCATGGGACCGATTCAATGATCTTCTTTGGGCATGTCCACGTCATGGATTTTCAGAATTGCATCAACTCGATACATTCTACAATGCCTTGAACTCTAATGATCAAGATTCGTTGAATTCCGACGCGGGTGGTAATTTTTTGGATAAGATGCCTCGAGAATGCCTAAGAATCATCGAGAGCAAATCCAAAGTTCATAATTCACGTAACAAGTCGGTTGTTGCCAAAGTGGGTACGGGCACTTCCACCTCCGGTATCTCACCCGAAGTAGCCGTTCTTACCACCGATGTTGCCGAACTCAAAGATATGATGAAAACTTTGATTATCGATAAACAAAAATCCCAAGCTCCCGCGACCGTAAAGGCGGTTGAGGAAAAATGTGTAACTTGCGGTGGTGCTCATTCTTACCGAAAATTGTCCTGCCACTGATGGCAATGTTTATCGTGACAATACTCAAGAATATGTTTTCCAAGCAGGCGTGGCTAATTTTAATCAAGGAAATACCGGTTACCGAGCCCCGATTGCTAATCAAATTCGACCTCTCGGATTTCCTCCCGTTCAAAACAATCAAAACAATCAAGGAAATAATCAAAACCGTTAATTACAACCATGGACCAATCCACCAACCCCCGGTTAATCAAGGACAAATTTATCAACCCCAGGTTAATCAACCCCCAGCTTACCAAGATCCGGCTCCTCAAACACAAGGTGTGACGAGAACCGATTTTGAAAGCTACGTCAACGCTAATGATGCGGTTATTCAAAACATACAAACCAACATAACTACATTGACCAATTCTAATCTTGAGCTCAAGAATATGTTTAGGCAATTCATGAAGATGAACACCGCTTCATCTTCGGGTACAGGTTCTCTCCCGAGTAATACCATTCCTAACCCGAAGGAAGACTTGAAAGGTATTACTACCCGAAGCGGTGTTGCTTATCAAGGACCCACGATTCCTACTACTTCTTCTTCTCCTAAAGTAGTGGAGCGTGAAACCGAGGTGACAAAGGACACGGTGCCTCCTACTAATAACGGAAGTACCAAAGACGTCCAACCTCCGGTTGTCTAATTTCAACCTCATGTACCAAATTCTGAGCCCGTTGTTACTCCCGTTAGTGCTCTGATGCCTAACTTGAAACCGAAAATTCCATATCCTTCGAGACGTAATGATGAAAGGCATCGTGAAAAAGCTAACGACCAAATTGAGAAATTCTACGAAATCTTTAAAGATTTGAGTTTTGAAATTAGCTTAACGGATGCTTTGATTCTTATGCCTAAATTTGCCTCGACTCTTAAAGCCTTAATTGGAAACAAAGAAAAATTAAGTGAAATGGCTAGAACGCCTTTGAATGAGCATTGCTCGGTGGTTATCCTCAACAAGTTACCCAAAAAACTTGGAGACCCCGACAAATTTCTCATACCATGTGATTTTCCCGGATTGGATGAATACTTAGCCTTGGCCGATCTTGGCGCAAGCATAAATCTCGTGCCATTATTCGTGTGGGAAAAACTATCTCTTCCGGTACTCACTCCTACTTGTATGAATCTTGAACTTGTGGACCGTTCGATTACCCAACCGATCGGTATCGCCGAAGATGTCGACGTAAAAGTAGGAAAGTTCTAATTCTCGGCCGACTTTGTAGTCGTAGACTTTGATGCCGATCCCCGAGTCCCCCTAATTCTCGGGAGATCCTTCTTAAAGACCGGACGTGCCTTGATTGATGTTTACGAAGGAGAATTAACACTTCGTGTTAGAAAAGAAGCCGTAACATTCAATCTTGATCAAACTTCGAGGTACTCCTCTAATTACGATGATATGACGGCGAACCGAATCGACGTCATTGAAATGGCCTATGAGGAGTATTCTCAAGAAGTTCTCGGTTTCTCCGATGTAATCGCGAGTGGCAATCCTACTCCTTATTATGACCTGATCGTTTCTACCTCTTCTCCGACTCTTACTCCCTTTGGGGATAGTGATTTCCTTCTTCTTGAGGAAGCTGATGCTTTCCTCACTCTTAAAGATGGTCCAACTTCACCGGAAGTTGATGACTCATACTATGACTCAGAGGGGGATATTCTTCTTCTTGAAGCAATTCTTAATAGTGATCCCTTACCACCCCCTCCCAACCAAGGAAATTATTTGCCTGAAATTCAAAAAGAACTTAAAGTTTGTGAAGCTAAAACTGATAAATCTTCAATTGATGAACCTCCCGAGGTCGAACTCAAGGACTTACCTCCTCATCTCGAATACGCATTTTTGGAAGGTGACAACAAGTTGCCTGTCATAATTGCTAAAGACTTGAGTGTCGAGGAAAAAGCCGCTCTCATAAAGGTTTTGAAGTCACACAAGCGAGCCATCGCTTGGAAACTCTCCGACATCAAGGGTATTAACCCGGAATTTTATACTCACAAGATTCTTATGGAAGAGGACTACAAACCGGCGGTCGGAATTTTGTACTCACTAAGATCTTATGGAAAAGACTATAAACCGGCGGTCCAACACCAAAGACGGGTGAATCCAAATTCCACGATGTCCATCAAAAAAGGAGTTGAAAAACTTCTTGATCGGCCGTAATTAATATACCCGATCAAATCCGGAAGTCCTTGGGTAAGCCCGTACATTGTCGTACCGAAAAAGGGTGGTTATAATAAACCGGTTGTTGAAATGAAGAAAATGAGTGATCCCATACTCGAATGGTTCGGGTGTGACGTATATGCCATTGACTACCGTAATTTTAAATGAAGCACCCGTAAAGAACCATTTTCCCCCTTCCCATTATGGAACCAAATGCTCGATGTAGATTAGTCGGGAAAACAGTAACTATGTTTTCTTAGATGGATTCTCACCTTCTTCGGGATACTTTCAAATTCCCATCGATCCTAAAGATCAAGAAAAAACCACAATCACTTAGTCCATATGGAATGTTTGCCCTATCGTCGCATGCCTTTCGCTTTATGCAATTGCACATGCACGTTCTAAAGGTGTATGTTGGCTATCTTTCATGACATGGTCGAAAAAACGATGGAAGTCTTCATGGACAACTTTTCGGTCTTTAGGAATTCATTCGAAAATTGCCTTTCTTACTTGGACAAGATGCTAAAAAGGTGCGAAGACACCAATCTTTGTCTAAATTGGAGAAAAAGTTCACTTCATGGGTCAAGTGAGGGCCATTGTCCTATCAGGCCATAAGATTTCAAAGAACGGGAATAAGGTTGATAAAGCCAAAGGTCGATGTGATAGCTAAGTTACCTCATCCCACCAACCGGACAAGGGTGTTTGGAGTTTTCTCGGTCATGCTGGTTTTTACCGACGGTTCATTAAGGATTTTTTTCAAAATTTCCCGACCAATGACTCATTTCCTTGAGAAAAATACTCCGTTCATCTTCTCCGATGAATGTATTCAAGCTTTTCAAACGTTAAAGAAAAAACTACTGAAGCTCCCTATCATTGTATTGCCCCAGACTGGTGATTTACCCTTGACTAATGTGCGATGCAAGCGACTTATTCCATAGGTGCGGTCTGGGCAACATCACGAGAAACCACTTTAAAGCCTAACACTATGTTAGTATAACAATGACTGAGGCGGAATCGCGTTACACATGAAAAAACGGAGAAAAGAAATGTTCGCCGTGGTGGATGCCTTCGAAAAATTCTCGGTCTTACCTCATCTTGAACAAAAGCAATGTGTATATGGGAACAAAAGTCCGCCCTAAAATAGCTCTTTGGCTAAAAAGATTCCAAGGCGAATTACTCAGATTGCGGTTCTCCTCCTTCAAGAGTTCGATTTTAATGTTATTGACACAAAAGGAGCCGAGAACCTCGTGGCCGATCATCTTTCCCGATTAGAAAATCCTTATGAAAGTATGCTCGACCCAAAGGAGATAAATGAAAGTTTCCTCATCTAGACACTTAATATAGTGACTTGTTCGTGGTGCTCAAGTACCGCCGTGGTTTTTGCCGATAATGCATTACCACGCAGGGAATTTCATTGTTAGAGGAATGTCGTCCCAGCAGAAAAACAAGTTTTTCAAGGATGTTAAACTCTACTTTTGGGATGACCCCTTCCTATTCAAAATATGTGCGGATCAAGTGATTCGGCGGTATATGCACGACAAAGAAGCTCTCGACATCCTCGAAGCTTGCCACAATGGACCCACCGGGGGACATCATGGTGCAAATCTCACCGCCAAAAAGGTCTTTGATGCCGGTTTCTTTTGGCCTACTATTTACAAAGATGTACACGAGTTGGTTAAAATTTGCGACTCGTGCCAACGTCAGGGAAAATTTTCACAAAGGGATGAGATGCCTCAAAATTCCATCCAAGTTTGTGAAATCTTTGATGTTTGGGGCATTGATTTCATGGGGACGTTCCCGTCTTCACGAGGGAACAAGTATATACTCGTGGCGGTCGACTACTTGTCAAAATGGGTTGAAGCAAAAGCGCTCCCCACCAACGACGCTCGAGTTGTTTGCAAATTTCTTAAATCTCTCTTCGCTCGATTCGGTGCCCCTCATGCTATCATAAGTGATCGCGGAACCTATTTTTGCAATGACCACTTTGCAAAGGTCATGCTTAAATACGGAGTCACTCATCGTCTCTCCACCGTGTATCACCCACAAACAAGTGGGCAAGTTGAGGTATCCAATCATGGCTTGAAACAAATTCTTGAAAGGACCGTGGGCAAGAACCGTGCCTCTTGGTCGAACAAACTAGATGATGCACTTTGGGCTTCCGCACAGCTTACAAAACACCCATCGGGTGTACTCCTTACAAGCTCATGTATGGAAAGGCATGTCATCTACCAATTGAGCTCGAACACAAAGCCTACTAGGCCTTGAAGCATGCTAACTTTGACCTTTC
>BQNB010059310.1:0-37386 GCA_026074375.1 Tanacetum coccineum
CTTCGGCTCTTACAAAAGTACTTACTTTCACGCCCGAGCTTGGTCCTGAGTCAACACCCGGGGCGAGTTAACGGGTTTTCTGTCTTATTTTCAGATACTTAGGTGGATTACTCATCTAGAAGCGTGGGAGCACTCCTATTTCCTCTAGTACGGTAAATTACTTAAACACATTACTTATTTATTAATAACACGATTCATTTTATTCTCACGATCGACCATTGTTTAAAAAATGGGTTATTTTAGAAAAAAAACTATTGAAAGAAAAGAAATTTTATATTTTTAGGGAAAAAATAGTTTGGTAAAATTTTTATAATTGATTCATCGTAAAATTTTATTACCTTTTTTTATGAAACATACGTAAATAAATTAAAACAAGGTTTTTAGCCCGCGCTTCGCTGCGGAGCGCGAGGCTATCCTTTTTTTCTGGTTGAACAGAGCAAACGACACCGAGTCAAAAGTAGAGTCGTGTGTGTATCGCTTCACGAAACTATAATAGAATCTGAAAAATCGCGTACTGATGAGGATTTATCTTTATTAAACCAAAATTATGTACTGTATATGGCTTTTACAAAAGCATACACTTTGGTCTACATTAAGCAAATACTATGTACCAGAATGCATATTCCAATTGAAGCTGCACATTGCGTTCTACCATACTGTATCAAGCGAAGCGTCTAGTGATAGGTGTGGAAGTAGAGAATGTTTTGCAGATGCTGTTTTTGGTGCTGTTGTTGCGATGGATGAACTGTCTGGGGTATGGTCGAGACGATTGTCTGTGCAACCTCTTCTATGGTGTCCTGTGGCGGTGTTCCTGAAGCAAGTATGATGTAGGATTAGTAGTCTTTGTACTCCTTTATTTTCATACTGTAAACTTAAGAAAGGAAAATATATTCAAAGGGGGTCATTGCAATAATGTATGTATCTTCTTATCTGCATACTAGTCGGAAGTTTAAGTAACAAATGTAAGTTAATGTCTCTTTTTCTTTATGTAATGTTCCTTCTTCTAGCCTGACAGTAGTTTGATCCTAACGTATGTCAAGTAATGGACAAACATACGTTCATAATTCCTAAGGAGATGGCTTATGAAGACCTACTGATGCAAAAGTGAAAAACCTATCATACTACGAAACTTAACCTATTATAGTTAGGCAAGCATACTTAAGCTATTGATAAATTGTGGACATTATCGCCTACACCGATGAAATAACTCAGTTTACAACATCATTTTTGGTCTGGTAGGTTTGTGAGCCTCACACACCAAGTGTTTGGATACTTGTACTTGACCAAGGCTAAAGACTGTTACCATATCATACATAAAAAAAGGAATACTTTTTATATGAGCATTTATATATTAGTTACCTCAACTTGCTACAGGGCTAAAGACTGGATCAAACTTGAAGTTTTCCTCAGTGTGGCCAATGAGTGCGCAAGCCTACAACAGTTGCACGTTACATTTTTTCATCTCTATCATAGTTTATGTTATGTTACCACATTTTCACCATTAGGCCACAAAGCAGTGTTCAGTTTTATAGTAACCTGTTTTCATTTATTGTTTTGTCATTGTTATGCGCTAAAAAAATACTTTCAACTTCTATAGTGAAGTTTGTATGTCAGGCAAATGGTAATGTGGTACACTGTGATAGAAAAGAATTGTTTCACCTGTTGTTAATACTAGCTAAGACGACCCTAATTTCCGATGGCCAAAAAAGCTGTTACAAATCACCCCATTTTTTAGGATCTGAACTAGATAGATCTCTAAGCCTTTGTGGTATGTTATAGTGCTTATTAATCACAAGCACATACGTGAGAGACCCTTGCAAATATTAGGGCGGAACTTAAACATTCAATAAAGAAGAACAACAATATAACAACTGATCCTCTATGGATCTTTCTATGATAATAAATGATTTTGTGCTTTTACTATCGTGCCAATCCTTAATGCCTAAAGTTTGGTTTCTTTTATTAAGAAGAAACCCTAAATTGGTTAACAAGAAAACTAAAATTTCGAAAAGATATCATCAATTATTCAATCTCTTCCTAATTTATCTCATTCCTATTAAAAAGAGATAATACTAGAATATAACTATAAATCCCTTAATTACATTAATTACGTCTATAAAAACAATCAGCAAATTCTAATCTCGGCACAGGAACGAGAACATGACCAGCAGAAACATAAATCACAATTCTATCTCTGTCAGCAGGAACGAGAACATAACCAGCAGAAACATAATCAGCAGGAACGTTACTTGAACTACCAGCAGGAACGACTTAATGCTATCAGCAGAAGCGAACATCTCTAACAGCAGAAACGACACTTAGTCGTTTTCAATAAGTTCCAACAATCCTCCCCTAAACTTGGTGTTGACGCCGTTAAAACCAAGTTTCTAGATAGATCTTCTCGAAGCAAGAGGAAAGCAGCAGCAGCAACGCAAGCAGCAGAAACTAGAGAAGGCACAGCAGCATCAAAAGAACCAGCATGATCTCGATGAACAGCAGAATCAAATGAGGCAGCAACATCTCTAAGCAGCAACTTCCAGACTTTGCAGCAACAGCACCATTGACAAGTATGTACATCAAATCAAAAAAGCAGTCGTATTCCCATCACTTCCAGGTGTGTTTCACTCCTGTGAGTGGTGATTATGAAACAAATATAATTGGATTTGATACTCTTTACCAAGACTAGCCATTAACTCTGGAGTAGTCAGTTTCTTTGGCACCATAAAGGTGTAGTGTCAAACCATGGTCCAACTGAGAACCATTTCAACTCTCAGTACTTGAAAACATAGGTGAGTTGAAATACCATATGGATTTTGGGCACACCATTACAGCCATCAACGATTTGATATGCCTATACCTGTAGCCGTTTGCCTTCCAGGCTAGTCAATTCCTTTTGGCACTAGAAATAGGTAAATTCCATGGTGGATTGATGACCATGTCAACTCTTTGTACATGAAACATGGTGAGTTGATATACCATCCACTTTTTGGTAAAGTGTCAACCATCTAATATGGATTTGCATGTCTTTTACCATAAGCCATATCTCATGGAGCTAGCAACCTTCACTAGACAACATGGTGAGTTGAAAACCATATAATTTTTAGTAAAATTGTCAACTATACGACGGATTTTGAATAAGCTTTACCAGGAGCCGTTTGCTCCTGGACTAGCCATTTTTCATCCCAACAGGAATATGGAAAATGAATACCATCCAGGTTTTGGTAACCTGGCAACCATCAACGGATTTGAGGTACACACCAAAGCCGTTTGCAATGGTGAGCCAGACTCTTTCTCGGCTGTTAGCCATGGTTAGCTGAAAACCATTTGTCGTGCAGTGCAAGCACTAACACCAAAGTGATACAACAATATACGATCAATACAACTAACTAAGAGTTTTTTTTTTTTTTAACAAGAATACTAACGAAACTATTGAAAAGAAACACTAACTAATACACAAACTTACATAGGAGCAGAGGCAAGACACTCATAGGATTCCCGCAAGCCATCCTGAATCGTCTGAATAACACTTCCAGCAACCACAACATCCCGACAGTATGAGGGTGGAACTGTGAGCCTGTGGCGTAACATCCTTTCAAGCATGAGCCCCGATCGTATAAAACTTGTCCAAAACATATACTCAGTTTTTTCCCATTCCTAAGTCAATACAGAACAGAGCTCTGTGGATAAACCTCAACCACTCACAACCCATTCATCTTGTGTTCTCCAAAAATCTTCCACATCATCAGAATGAAGGGACTGACACAACAGATTTACCATCCTCATAGGTGTCAAACAACATCCACATCCTGGGTTCAGCAAAACAATACCGATCCTCCGGCGACGTAAAAGTAGCAGGGGAGATCCTCACAAAGACATTAGGTAGCAACTCTTTCAGTAGAAAAAGTTTCTTGAGCCGTCGATTTTTCCTGAATATAAAACATGATAAATAGTTTACGAAGCGGGCAACGACAATCTCCCAAACTTTTAAATGCTCCATACGGAATAGGGGGAATATAATCCTCTATATCATCATCACTCTCACTCTCAGAACTGAGGAAGTCTTCAACTGGTCTATCCCACAAAGAGGTATCACTTCGCACCCCACGATGTTTACTACGAGACCGAGGAGGAGAAGAGGCAGATTCAGAAATGGGTTCAACTTACCCGTGGATCACAATCTTCATCATCGGAGTTGTCCACAAACCACAACACCAGCACCAGAAACATAGTGACCGCGAAAGAGTATCTCACTATTACTTCATCATCCGTGTCCGGTCAGCAGCAACGCGAGCAACCTATCTGCTCGTACCTCATCACTATCCAGAGAAAAAACGCAATAATTCCTCCTGGTGTGGTTCAAACAGAACACCAATTGTATGTGATCAGAGAGATCGGTGACGGGGAAGGAACTATCGTCATAATCTGCAAATGTGAAATTTCAAGCTCATGATGAGAAGCATCAGAATCCATGCTGCTGAAGGTGAACAATATAAGCAGTACCAGTAGTATCAAGTGACCACAGCGAGTAACCAGGAACAGCAAACCAGACATAGGAGGAGCCGATCCACAGATGAAAAACTACTACCACCAGCATAATCATGATCATCAGCAGTTGTGTGGTAGCCAGCAGGAACAAGTAGAAGCTTGCGAAGAATCGCGTTCAACTCTTGTCGTTTAACGGAGGCTCAGAATAGCATTGGGTCAAAATAGGATTTATACTGATGCACCACAACAAACTATTCTTTTCAAGATATCAGCAGATATTCTCCGTATTATCAATCAACTGTTGATTTCGACATAGCCTTGACAGCTTCATATTGATAGACCATTATAGCCGCACACCACTGATTTTTAAACTCAAGGTCCCATCATTGGGTTACTTCCATAAGCTTTAGCGGCTTCCCTTGATCGCTCTATAGCGTAAATCTGCCCAAGGCTCCTTCTTTCCTTCCCTTAATGGCGAGTCAATGCGCTCATAAAGTTGTCTTCGATGACATATCTCCCCAACAACTCACAGAGCCATGTCAGGATTTTGTACCAACTTTCATCATTAAAGTCAACCAGTCCGTGTCTGTCATACGCAGCAAGAGTTCATCTAATTCCCCATCGTCACATGCTGCTCCGAAGCACGAGGCACGTCTGCCTGAGCCAAATCCTCACCTTACGCTGGGCTGGACCAACCGCGCACTTGCCTGTTTCCTTCGAGGCATGCCTGGCCTGTGCATCCTCTGCGAGAAACTCAGCAAGGATCTCCAAATCAGGCAATGTAGCCTTGCCCTTAATCAGCACAACAGACGGACCAGCGAATCAAGAATATCCGCTTGAGGAGGAACATCAGTAAATAGACATGAAAATCGCAAAAGCCGGAGTATAGAACTCTGTCCTGGCACGTCTATGAACCGACCTCTTACGCCTAAGAGGAACCTCCTCCTCTTCGCGTTCCTCTATATCCTCAGAGGGAACAGTAGCTTGATCGTGACCCAGAGCGTCAGATGCCATACGTGATAATCCTTCAAGGTCAACCTCATCTTGAATATCCACATCCCCTTCTGTGGCAGAGCATCACCCACCACCGTGCAGACCACAATTGTTATTAACCGTTTCGCCCAACTTCTTTACGCGGATAGCAAGGGTCCAAAATGCTCCCCCCATTTTTTCTGGAGGTTTCCCACTCATTTCCAATAAGATCCATCCGTCCCATAACCTGTCAAATCTTTGCAGATAAACTTGTTAGAATGCCGGTCCTCTGCCCCCCAGCATCCCCCAAATCGGCCCTGTGGTGTAGGAGCATCACAGGCCCAGCATGTGTCTCCTCAAGGAATCCCAACAAGATGGTATCATCTTCCATGGAATTGAAATATCAATGTCCTTCAGGCGCCAATAGTTGGCAGGCCTAGGTAAGGGGGACCAAAAAAACGGGTTTCCTCAAGAGCAAGATCAACAACAAAATCATAGGGACGGGCGGTGGGCCAAAATGAATGGGTCAATAGATCAGGTCCACATTCCCGCCGGTTTAGGAACAGGGCCAAACACTAATGGCTCCTCAACGCTCAAAGTCTGAGCAGGCGTAGGTAGGTGTTCTAGGTCGGGGAACAGAAGGCCATGGTCTCCAGCAGTAAAAACAGGTGAACAGGGTTAGGGACTACCATTCTGTCTCAGGCTGCCTCTCGGTGATATTCCCTAACAGGGGAAGGAACGGAAGGAGAGGAGGTGCCAGTTTGCCTCAGCTGTACTACCAGCACTCATTGCAGCAGCATTTTGCTATCAGAGCATCGCCAGGACAGCAACGGCAAGCAAGAGGTTGGTGTCAAAGGTATTTCCTCACCCGCCCATTTTATCTCATATTAGAAAATAGTTTCCGAGTAAAATCAGAAGTGGGTCGAGGGTTTCGGTTCAGCTGTCTCATGCCACAACATTGTAAAAACCGGGACATTAAAAATTTATCTTTTTTTTTTTAACATTCGCAATCGACCTTCCAAAATAAAAACGAATAATAATTATATACCCTAACCAATCGATAAGCAAACAAGGGCTTTTGCAATGGAACTTGGAAATTGAATCCAACTTCCAGCCTTAGCTCATACAATGCAGAATGTATGCACCAAAAATTCACCATTTGAGGAGAGGATGGAGCTTAAGAAAGTAAGGTTCTACTGGCGATACCCCAAGCCCCAACCCTCAAAATATATCATACAATTTGCAATGTCAAAGATGCCATTGGGCATAATCAAGTTGGTAACTAGCCCTAATGACGACTCGTCACGACCACCTCACGGCCGTCAATAGTTGCAACTAGACAATGAACTCTAGTAGCATTTGGGCGAACTGTTGCGTGTTGCCCAAAAAGTGTTTACCAAATGAGTCAAACAACGACCGAGGTCATGTGTTAAAGCGTACCTTAATAGAGAGTGATCCAAATATCTGAGGATATCTGTGAAGTCTCGAACCTCTTCCCTCCCTAATGTAATCGATTCCTGTTGTGATCGTCTTTGTAACTAGAGTGCCGCCATTGGTATTACTGAAAGTAAGGGTATGAAGATACAGAGTATACAGAGGGAATAGATTTTGTGTATGTGTGCGTGGAAAAATGAAAAGTTATTTGGGATAATTAGGATTTATGTACCACTGTGTGAAAAATTAACTTTTTAATTTGATTGGTACAATTTTAACCTTGAAAGTTGAAGTAATTGAGTGAAAATCAACTTGTACGCCGCCTAGTCAGACAAGTGGTGACCGCCAAACATCAAAGAGTAGAAATTTAAAACGAAGAACTATTCAACTACTATTTTTAAGACCAGCAGGAATAAAGTCATCCAGCAGTAACCAGTCTTAAAAACAGCAGAAACAAGTCAAACAGCAGAATTGATATGTGACCAGCACATACTCTTCAGGCAGCAGATACAATGTTCCACCAGCAGGATTGGATACTACCAGCAGAAACCAAGTGACTAGTGGCATAGACCAACCAACCAGCAATATTTAGCTGAGCACAGTAGAAACATGTTACTACCAGCAGAAATAAGTCTGCCAGCAGGAACATGATACCACCAGCACTAATCAGTCCAGCAGCATGAATGATTGTATGACAGCAATAAACAACCTCCAGCAGCAGAATATATCAGCCAGCAGAAAGAGGCAACCAACAGCAGAAACCATGCAGACAGCAGGAACACACACCCTATCAGCAGAAATGAATCCACCAGCAGAAGTATGCCCACCAGCATGAACACGGAACCATCAGCATAATCCATAGCTACCAGCAGAAACAAAGCATCCAGCAGGAAGGATAACTACCAGCAGAATCATAGTACTACCAGCAGAAACCAGCCTGTCAGCAGGAAGAATGTACAACTAGCAGCAGTATTGACTACCTGCAATCACAAGAAAATAATATCCCACAAAACACCATATCCACCTGCAAGAAAGTTAGAATATACAAGTATACAACAACAAGCCTCCCCTTAGGCTTATACCTCCCCTCAATTCACGAAAGAGGGATTCACCATCCCAATATGGACCACCAGATACTCAAATCTTGGTCCATCAAATGCCTTGGTCAGTAAATCAGCCACATTATTATCAGTGTGAATCTTCAGCACCTGTATCAAGTTCTTCTCATTGGCATCTCTTATAAAGTGATGCCTAATCTCAATATGCTTGGTCCTCTGATGAAAGACTAGGTTCTTCACAATGCATATGGTGCTCTGGTTGTCTATGAAGATTTTGGTATTCATGAAGTTGAATCCATAATCCAGCAACTGGTTCTGAATCCAGAGTACCTGTGCACAGCAGCTAGCAGCAGTAACATACTCGGCTTCTGTTGAAGAAGTAGTCACAATAGTCTGCTTCTTGCACTGCCATGAAATTAACCTTTTGCATAGAAATTGACATCCACCTGTAGTGGATTTCCTATCACCATGAGAACCAGCATAATCACTGTCACCGTAGGCTTCCAAATGAAAAGGAGAATCTTTAGGGTACCACAAGCCTAATTTTGGTTGCCCTTTTAGATACTTGAAAATCTTCTTGACTGCATTCAGATGAGAAGTCAGTGGAGTAACTTGATGTCTGGAACAAGCACTAACTGCAAACATTATGTCAGGTCTTGAAGCTGTGAGATACATAAGTGAACCAATCATGGATCTATACAAATGTACATTAACTGGAGGATCAGGTTCATCCTTCAATTTGGTCTTAGCAGCTACATAGGGTGTTTTATTATGGGGATTAGTAATAGACACCCTGTTTAAAACATAGCAAGCCGTGCTAACAGCCTCAGTGGCTGTTTAAAAATACCATGAGCAACTGTTTCACCTGTTAGACTAAGAAGAAATTCATCTCTCACCATAGCACTCATTTCGAATTCTACTTGCATCCAAACACATCATATTATTCAACCAAGGCTTTATTGGTTGACCCAAAAATGATGTCATCCACATAATCCTTGTACCAAAAGTATATCCCTGGAATCTTCTGGTCATGACAGTGTCTTGTCAATAGTACCTACTTTTGTAATTGTGTTGTAACAAAAAAGCAGACAATCGGCATACTCAGGCTCTCTAGGTGCTTGTGATTTGTCTACAATGCTTAAACGCTACTGTTACACATGCTTTGGGATTTGTAAGTCAAGGATCTTCAAAAGCCTTTAGGTGCAGGACATAATTCTTCTTCAATTTCTCCATAGTAGAAGGCACTATTACATCCAATCTGATATACCAGAAAGCCCATATAAAAGCAAAAGCCAAAACAGTTTGATTGCCTCTTTCTAGCACTAGTGCAAATACCTCATCATAATCATGCCCTTCCTCTTGTTGTTGTCCCTGTGCTACCAACCTTGCTTTATTCCTTATCAACTATTCTTAGCGTCCTCTTGTTCTTCAAAATCCATTTTGTCCTATTGCATTTTTGCCATCAGGTAAAGGGAGATAGTGTCTTTATTTCTGGGTGATGAACTGTTGATCTCTTCTTGGCAATAGCAGAACCCAATCAGGATCCTCAAGTGCTTTAGCTATATAGGTGTTCTAATGAGAAAGGAAGCAAGCAAACAGACAATGATGTTTGGTATGGTAATGAGATTGGTCCTTTGATTGATCTTGATTATATCAATGAAAGCCACTTTCACCATATTGGAATTTTTGAGCTCTGCTTCTTGTCAGAACTGAGAAGCAAAGATCACCAATATTATGTGACTGAGATGAATGTGTTTACCTTTTTGTAGGAACTGGATTCACTTCCACAGCAGGTGCTAAATTTGTAAGAGTAGCACTAAAATCATCATCATAAGAGGAAGATGTGAAGATGCCAGATGAGAGTTGATCCTTGCACACATCAGAAGGGACTGGAAATCGTGTAGTGTTTTCACTTGAGCCCAATGATTGACCAGGAGGAAGTGTAGACTCATCAGCATGTACAGGAATGAAGTCAGCAGAAACAGATGTACTGACAGCAGGATTGCCCTTACCAGTAGGTTCATAACTACCAGCAGGTTGAAGACTACCAGCAGGATTACCACCAGCAGGATCACTACCAGCAGAAGTACTACCAGCAGATACACCACCAGCAGAATCAATGCCAGCAGGATCCCTATCAGCAGAAACACCTTGGTTTTGAATTTCAGCTTCAGCTTGACTTAGTATTTCTGCTGTTTCTTGTGAGAACAAATAACCATATCGTGCAGCTGCGTCCTTAGCTTCATATTCTTGTCTTTGAAGCTTAGCAAGCTCTTCTGCATAATCTGCATTGCGTTCCATAACACTAGGACCATTGCTTGATGAAGGACCTGCAAAACTGTTAGAAGGAAATGAAGGAACCACTATCACTTGCTCATCCACTTCTGAATCTGAGTCATGATCTTGTGTACCTGCATTTATGTTAGTTTCTTGTGTACCTGCAGGTTTGTCAGTTTTAAAACGAGTATAACCTAATGAATCAGTTAAATAGTCAAGGTCAAAGTACCACTCATGACCAATTCCCTGAACATTGGGTTTATCTTCTAAAAATCTCAGATTCATGGTTTCCTCTACCCTCTTGTTAGTTAAATTATAAACCCTATAGGCCTTGCTATTTGGAGCATAACCAACAAGATAACCTTCATCAGCTTTACCCTCAAATTTTCCCAAATGGTCACTTGTATTAAGGATAGTTACTTGACACCCAAAAGGTTTAAGATGACCTATCTGAGGAACCTTCCCAGATATCAATTCATAAGGTGTTTTATTATGGGGATTAGTAATAGACACCCTGTTTAAAACATAGCAAGCCGTGCTAACAGCCTCAGTCCAAAACATGGTAGGTAATTTAGAGTCAGCCAACATGGTTCTAGCAGCCTCTATAAGAGTCCTATTTTTCCTCTCAGCAACCCCATTCTGTTGTGGGGTTCTGGGATTACTATAGTCCCTCTTAATTCCCTTTTCCCCACAGAGTTCTATAAGTTTTGCATTTTTGAACTCTGTCCCATTATCACACCTTATTCCTTTAACCTTTTTATTTAGCTGGTTTTCTATTAAGGCAATAAATTCTTTAAGGACATAAAATGTTTCATCCTTAGTACCCAAAAAGAAAGTCCAAGAAAACCTGCTAAAGTCATCAGTAACCACTAAGGAGTAGTACTTCTGGTCAATACTCCTGATATTGGTAGGACCAAAAAGGTCCATATGCCAGCTATTGCAAGTTTCAAGAAAGTCTCACAGCAAAAGATGCTTATAGGAAGCCTTATGTTGCTTCTTTGTTGCAAGCAACACATTTGTGTTCATTGGTAAACCCCTTGGAGAGGTATCCCATTCCACCAGACCTTCTTAGCTAACTTGTTGATGTTTGAAGTTCACATAGCCATCCTTCTGTGCCATCTGTTGATTCATCCAAGATTCTTTTGCTACGTAAACAAGTAACCTTTTGTTCTGGTTGGCAGGTCTGAGAAGTGGAATGTGTATAGACATGTTTTCCTAGGAATTCTGAGTACCACCTGACTTGCATCAGGCAATTGGAATTCTTCGGAAAGCACCAAACAATCAGTGTCTGTGAAGAGAACTTTGTTCTTTTTATCACAGATTTGTGATACAGAGAACAAGTTAAAGTGTTGCAGCTCTTCAACATAGTAGGACATTTTTCAAAGTCCAAGCTTTGAAGTCCGTATGGTGCCCTTTTCCAGATATCTAACCATCTCCACCTCCAAATTTTACATGCCTCCCTTTGAACTGCACAAAATCATCAAGTTTTTCCTTTTTCCTATCATACTTCTTTGAGCAACCACTGTCAACTATACCATTCATTATCTGTATTAGATCACCCTACAAATCATACAACAAACCATTAAGTACACTTGAGAGACACAAGCCCAATTCTGACTGAGCCTGCCTTGTTGTATCATTAACGTGTGAAACCATGTGATTGATGAGAATCCAACCATTACTCTTGGAGCCCTAAAAAATGTGGTCTTTTATTCCTCCAAGAGCAACCTGCTGAGGTCTTAACAGCAGTACCCCGTCGTTCCTTATTCATATACATAGGTCAATATAAATCAGGCAAATACATATTATTAAAATATCAGATGATGGTCTTAATATGGTCTAGCAGCAGGATTTAAGCCAACCAGCAAAACTGGTCTAACCAGCAGAAACAGTAGTAGATGCTGTCTTTTTAGACCAACCAGCAGGATGTGGATCCTATCAGCAGAAATTGACTGCTGGTCCTGTTTCCTACAAGCAGCAGGATCATGATCCACCAGCAGTAACTGATGGTTGGGCAGATTCCAACTATCAGCAGGAACATATTGCTACTTAGATTTTACAGGAACAAATCTACACAATTATAAAAGTCACAATCTTTAATCAAATGCAATTTACTCCCACAAACAAAACATTTCTTAACACGCACAAAATTGTTTTTACACACATTCCTATTGTTCATTCCACGTTTATTACAAATAATCCTAGGAGATTTTACATTCTCCGAACAAGAAAAACTAGGACTGCCAGTAGTGGAATTTGGGTCTTCAACATCAGACTCTGGCAAAGTCTGGATATCAACAGCAGGTGGGAAGTCTTTGGTCTTGGTCTTGAGGCTTGAATCACAGGATGCATGGGTCTCTGAGTCTGAAGACTTGTCACTGTTATCACAAGAGACAAAGTCATTAGATTCTGAAATAGTTTCAGAAGTTTTGTTATCAGACTTTGAACCATAACTTACCTGTGTTTCCTCTATGTCAGACTGGTATGGGCTGGGCATATAAGTTCCAGTTATAGGAGGAGGAACAGCATGCATTTCCCCAGCCTTGACAAACCTTGAGTAAAGAGGTTTAACCTCCTTCTCAACAGGGTCTGAGTAAAAGACACTAGGTGTGGACAAATCAAACACTTCATCTACTCCAAAGTACTCTTGAAATCCTAGGCCAATTTTAGTTCTTGTAGACATAGAGCTATCTATCAATTTTTTTAGTTCTTGAAGATTTCCTTCCACTTTTCAAATCTAGCTAATGTCGCTTCAAACTTAACTTCCCATTCTTTCTTTTCTTTTTGTGCCTGATCATGTAATTTTTCAGTATAGCTCAGTGTGTTAGTGGTGTTTTCTAGATTAGCAGATAAAACCCTAATCTTTTCTTCTAAAGCCATCTGAGTTTTATGGTACCAATCTTTTTGTGATTCTAAAGTTTTAACAGCATGCTGATATGCCTGAACTTTAATGTAACAATCATTATACAGTCTATCAAGATTATTATACATAGTATTAAGATCATTAATTTTAGAATCACAACCAAGGGGACAATTTTGTACCTTAGGAGAAATTCCCATCATAGCAAACTCATCAGCAGCATTAGAAATACCAGCACCACTATTATCAGCATGAAGTCCAGCCATCATCCCATATACCTTTGCAACCTCATCAGTCTTGTTTTCTGCCGCATGATCTGACCAATTTCACCATCAGAGAATTCAACGACGACCAAAGGCTTTTGGTTTCGTCTGTCTCTCTTAACTCGTGACCATTAAAGCAGAACATACCCTAGCCTTATCATCCACGGGGTTGGGGGGGGGTGGGGGGGGGGGGGGGGCGGGGGTCTAACTTCCTTCACATTACACTCCCTAGCAAAATGTCCCAATTGAAGACATTTGTAGCATCTAACCTTCCTTCTGTCAAATCTGGCAGGCTGCTGATTGTTGTAGTTCATCTTTCGTCCTGCCTTCTTCTCAAACCTGTTAATCCTCAAGGAGAGCATAGCCATTTGCCATTTTAAGTCCATTTCTTCCATCTCCAACTGATCAACCTGGTCAAAGTCTTCATAGATCATATCTTGATCTTGTTCATTTTCAGCAACAAAAGAATGTAAAACCATCTTTACATTATCAGAACGACCAGAAATGTACAGAAACTGTATTGGGGAAACAATACGCGGCTGTGAGAGGGAAATTGGATAGCTTAGAGCCAGAGCAGGCAGTTCCAATGAAAGCAGAATGAGTGGGAGCACCAGCAACTTTCACACCATAACTATGACCAATTCTGACATCAAGTTCAAGTGACCTTAGTTTGTTATACAGATCATCAAAACTCATTGACTCTAGGCCACCTCTTGTTTTTAATGCCAGAGCAACTTGCGACCACGAAGAAGGAAGGGCTCTTAGAAACTTCAGGTTGATGTCATCATTATCAGGCCTTGCCTGCACTTGATTCAACTCCGAATCTCTGAAACCTGTCATAACCCTTGTGTAGGCCTCTTCTTCTGGTCACAAGTAATTTCACTAGCAACTGCGGTTTGAGCATAGTCTTCTTCATCTTCCTTTGAATCTTCTGTCACAAGAATTACTCAAACTGCTATTCGGGCATAAGATCTTCAGGGAGAGCCTGAAGCAACAATGTTTTCTCACCTTATCTCTTGTACAGCAACATGTCATCAAAAGAAACAGGAGATGAACAATGTATTTCCTTTTGCATCTTTTCCCAATCTCTTTTGGGCTGTTCCCTTGCTGAACAAATCCTCCAAAGATTTAGATCAGCATTCTGTATCCAGTACTCCATCTTCATAGCCCATATCTCATATTTTTCCTTCTCTAGATAAGGAAATTTTGCATTGTTGGCAGAGATAGTGGCTGTTTGGAACTGTTGAAACTGTTGTGATTGGACATTATTAGGGTACTGCTGACCAGTCGAGTTGGTTTGTGCAGGATGAGTATGTTGAGTGTGAACAGCAGGTTGTGAGAAAGCAGTTTGAGTGAATGTAGGCATTGGTTGAATGGGTTCAGGCATATTAGGCATGAAGGTATCATCTTGAGTGAATGAGGGTGAAGCAGATGGATTAGGCATGAAGGTATCATCTTGAGTGAATGAGGGTGAAGCAGATGGATTAGGCATGAAGGTATCATCTTGAGTGAATGAAGGTGAAGCAGATGAATTAGGGTTAGGATAAGTGAATGGTGACTGTGTAGGTAAAGTAGGCATGGGTTCTGACATAACTCAAGATTAGAGAAACAAAGTTTTGATGTGGTAAAACGTGATTCTTCTTTATCAGAGGCTCTCTCCAGGCTCTGATACCACTTGTTAGGATCTGAAACTAGATAGATCTTCTAGCCTTTGTGGTTGTATAGTACTTATGTAATCACAAGCACATACGTGAGAGACTCTAGCAAATGTTTAGGCGGAAACTAAACAATTCAATAAAGAAGAACAACTATATGAACAACGATCCTCTATGGATCTTTCTATTGATAATAAATTGTTTTTCTAATTTTCAATCGATACCAATCCCTAATGCTAAAGGTTTCTTTTATAGAGAAGAAACCCTAAATTGGTCAACAAGAAAACTAAAATCTCGTAAGAGATATACATCAATATCAATCTCTTCCTAATTTATCTCATTCCTATATTAATGAGATAATACTAGAATATAACTATAATTCCTTAATTACATTAATTACGTCTATAAATAACAATCAGCAGATTCTATCTCTGTCAGCAGGAACGAGAACATGACCAGCAGAAACATAATCAGCAGATTCTATCTCTGTCAGCAGGAACGAGAACATGACCAGCAGAAACATAATCAGCAGGAACGTTACTTGAACTACCAGCAGGAACGACTTAATGCTATCAGCAGAAGCGAACATCTCTAACAGCAGAAACGACACTTAGTCGTTTTCAATAAGTTCCAACACATATAATACCTTCAATTGAGGTATTATCATAAATAAGTTTCGGTGAACTTGTAAAGTTCCCAAATTGAACCAAAGATTTTAAAACTTGTCATTTGTGTCACTTACGAAATACGGCTCACCTTAAGAAGAAATTTTTAAGAGCTACCGTGAATGTAACAACCCAAAATCCGTAGCGCGGAATGGCAACAATGGGGGGCTACGTCCCAGTACAAAAATCAAGATATAGAAAACGACCTGAAATGGACATTAAAATAAGATTCATTCAATTCCATTACAAAAGATCAGAGTTTTCACAGTTAGGACCCCAAAGTTTTTGATAAAAAGACATAAGATTTTAATAAAGACAAAAGTTTCATTAAATTTAAGAAATCAGAATCCCTCTAATAGATATCTGTCACAGCTCTCATCCAAGCTTATGCCTCAGCACCTGAGATTAAAACATGCTAAAACGTCAACAAAATTGTTGAGTGAATTCATAAGTTTATCAGGAAATAGCGTGGACCACAAGATCGAAGTAATAGAGACTATGAATACATTATAGTCTAAAAACATGTCCTTATTGTCCCCTAAGCTCATTACACCGAACCTTAACGTAATAAACTATAATCAAACAGTAATCCCGAGGTTTGTGCCCTAACACGGATTACAAATTTACAAAAACATCCTACGAATTTTCTCAATACAGATGTTGCCAAACATCCTACGAATTTTCTTCAAATGTTAAATGCGTCAATGGTCAACTAGAAACCACAGCCTAGACGGGGATGGTTAGTCCCGATAGATCTATCCATAACACTAGCGTATACCCAGCAGGTAATTAACGGTTCATGATAAAAGGGGACTTAAATGGCAATACGGTAACTTAGGCAATAATGTAATCAGGAAATAGCATACAGTTTTGAAAACACTTGTGTCCAAAGAAATCAAGCATGTAATCTCCCCCGTATTTAATAAAGCAAGTAGTAGCAAAAAGGGCACTGAACTCACCTTGAGTAAATGGTACATCACACAAGTAATTCATAACTAGAAAATGCGTCACGCTTACGATCGAGAATGCACACCAAATACCAATAATAGGTCGTGATCATAAAGTACTAAACACTTTGATTATTTATAGGTCGTATAGCTCATCATACTATCGTTCGGGCTATTATAATTAAGAGGTCATGTAGTGACGTATGAGGAGCTAGGACACTTTAAATCGTAAATCCAACAACTCGTCGATACGCCACCCCGAAGAGGCCTCATTATGAAACTCCCTAGTAATAAAACCTTTGCTAATACCACAAATAGGTCTATATATTTCAATCACCATCTATATGGTTTTGGTAAAAATTGAGTGAATAAGTAAAACGTTTATAATTGCTCTATTAGTTAAAACGACATAACTCTTTCGCGTTTTAAGCCCGAATTTTGACTTTCTGTACCACGCTTCGTATTAAACGAGTTAACAATATTTGATACATTTTCACAAAATTTGGCACTTACTGGTGAACAGTAATTTTTAATGTCACAACAGACCCTAAGTTTATCTTTATCGTCTTAGTTGCGAAAACTCATAAATGTCGTATCTTATTCGTTATAGCTCCGTTTTTAGCGATTCTTTCGAGCACGTCTTTGTTTTTAAAAGTTCTATCATATAAATGATGTTTTCAAAAATAAAAGTCCCTGATGAACAGTAACTTTTTATAAAACTTATTTTATAAAACCCGGTATTAACGTAAACTTGAAATCGTCGTATCTTTTTCGTTATAAATCGGTTTTTCGAGTTTCTTATCATTTTAGAATCGTCATGAGGTGTATTATCTTTATAAAATGTAAAACCTATTGTCTAAAACACGAATTAAAACAGCCCACAATTGCCTTTAATCTTACATGAAATCATAAACTTTCTTTAATTAACTTTTAATCACTAGTTTATGCTTAAACATTTTCCACTTAAACCAACATGTTAACGTACTTAAAATCTCATTATTCCATGATATTACCAATCACATATCATATGAAAAAGTGTTAAAAATCATAATCACAAGTAAGTTATCCATTTAACATGTTTAAAACCCTAAATGGTGATTTAGTTATATAGAACATGTAAACACATAAAAATAATAAAAGTAAAGACATAAAGGGTTTTAGGTAACCTTAATGAGATGTAGTGTGATGAACCAAAGTATCTAAACCCTTGTTTAGATATAAAACCAAAGCTTGCACTCTTGAAACCCTAATTTTCTAATGAAAACCCTAATCTTGCTTTTCTTGCTTCAACACTAACCTTCAAAATACCTTAGGTTATCATAGGAAGGATGTAGTAATACTTGTATGGTCTTGAAAAATCAAGGTATGAATTATTTTAAAGGGGTGTTTGTTGCCGTGACATGAAGGAGAGAAAAGAGAGAAAATGGTTTGATTTTCTTAAGTGTTTTGAGAGTGTGTGGCTTAATACTTGTATGCACTTCTTCTTATAGCAACTAGGCTAGTCAAAGATCATTAAAATAGTCCAAGGAGGGGGGTTGAGTCATTGGAACAAGAAGAGGGAAACAAGGGGAGGGTTTTAGGGAAAGTCTTGGTCATTGTTTTCTAGTCTTGGTCAAAACTAGACATAGAACTCTTAGGTTTTAATGGGAAAGGTTTGTACAAGTTCTTGTTGATACAATGTGTGCTTCTTGTCCCCTAGGATGCATATAAGCCACGAAATTGGGGAGGGGAAATGAACTAGTTGGTGATTTTTATCTTTTATGGAAATATCTTGTTAATACTTGAAGTATAAAGTCATATTTAAATGTATAAAGTGTATACTTGTAATGTATAGTTTTTAGTTAGTTTATTTAATGTACCATATGACTAACAATGTTTACTTGGGTAAGGTTTAATAAAACTTTGGGTATTAGGAATAAAAATGGGTATTTGTTGAAGCGTAGAAAAGTTTTGGTGGTTTCGGAAATGATTAAAAGTAAATATCGCGAAACTAAACGCTTTCACGTACCACTAAAATAAAAACAAAGAAGGTTTTTTATTAAATTTTTTTTATTACTTTAGAAAAATAATATAATGCTCTCTTGATGAAAACTTTAATTTGTTTGGTGTCCGTTTACGTTGATTGTTGATTTTTTTAGCTTACGCGATTTAATTATATGATGAGAATTAAAGTAAACGCGCACGAGAGAAAAAAAAATAAATAGTGAATTTAATGACGTCGTTCATTGATCAAAAATACGGATTGTTACAGTGAAGTAAGTTGATTATTTGGTTTTAAGTTGTCTTTCGTGTATCCGTTTAAAATTGATTGTAAAAAAAATTCCAAAATCCAAAAAAATTAGTTTAATTTTTGTTTACTTTTTAATTTCTTTATTTTTAGTGCATGCGCACTCGATCTCAAGCTCGTAATCAAAATCGTCGACAACAACAAATAACAACGGTTATTGTTGAGGAACCCGAGATTCTACTCGTCGACAATCGTACCATGGCTCAAATGCACTCAAGCTCCCATCGAGGGATACGAAGATGCTATTGTTGTTCCACCGATTAATGCAAACAATTTTGAGCTTAAACAACCTTTGATCAATCTTGTGCAAAGTAATAACACGGGTAGACAAGACCCTCATAACCATCTTCGATTTTTCAACAAAGTCACTTCAACGTTTGAATTTCCGAACACTTCGATTAAGCTTTTGCTTTTTCCTTTCTCTCGTAGACGTGAAGCTCGAGATTGGCTATATAAGGAACCCCTAGATCTCAAAAATTTAAAAGAAATTCTTACGTGGAAGATCCTATGTCTCGAAATTCATAAACCAATATCATTCCTCCATCAAAACACCTTACCTTCAAATAAAATCACCTACTTTCTACAAAACGAATGAAACCTTCAACTAAAAAAAAAAAAAAAAAATAAAAAAAAAAAAAAAATATCAAAGAAACATGGGAGCTTTCAAAGAACTTCTTCGTCAATAGAGACCCTCATCATGGTTTCTCGGAATTACACCAACTTGATACGTTTACAATTCTTTGAATACAATGATCAAGATGCCTTAGATCCACGCGGGTGCAATTTACTAGATAAGAATGCCTCGAGAAGGTTTTAGCCATAATCAGAAAGATAAATCCAAGAGCGTTATTCAAGAAGTCACACGAATGATGCCAGAGTGATAACGAATGCTCCTTTTTCTACTTCTTCACCTTCTAATAATTCTTTCGAGATTCAACAAATGGCCGCCTTACTTGAAGACAAAATGAATATTCGAATGAGCCATTTAGAGAAAGTGATTAGTGAAAAACAATCGACTCCTGCTACCGTCAAAGTAGTCAAGGAAGTTTGTGTTACATGTGGTTCAAACCATAATTTCAACAATTGTCCATTGACAAGGAATGAATTTCCCATTTTTCATGATAACATTCATCAATTCCAACAAGCCGCCGCCGTTGGCAATTTTATTCAAAGAAATCCTCTTAATTTGGAAAACCAAATGAGACCACCCAGTTTTAATCAACCAAATGTTCAAAACAACCAAGGAAACCAAAGTCGATATCAAGGAAACAATTTCAATTCGAGTCAAAACCGTGGAGGCAATTTCAACCAAAACCATCAAAACAATCAAGGACCCATTTATCAAGCCCCACCATATCAACCACCAACAAACCAACCTTTGGTTAATCAAATTTTACCTCCCGTTTCATAAATTCAAGGTGTTTCTAAAATGGATTTTGAGAGTTATGCTAAGGCTAATGATGCGAACATGAATAATTTGCAATTGAAGTTTGATAATTTTCAAAGAAGTCACAATGATTCTCAAAAGAAACAAGATGATTTTCAAAAGATGATGCTAAGTTTCATGCAAAACTATCACACCAATCAAGCTTCAAGTTCAATTTGTTACCAACAATATCATTCTAAAATCCTATGGAAACGAAGCCAAGGCCATTACCATACGAAGTAGTGCCTCCTATGATGGACCTCCAATTCCACCGCGGTGGTGGAAAAGGAAACCGAGGTGACAAAGGATACGGAGCTACCTAGCCCCGAAGACATCCAACCTCCTTTAGTCCAAGATCAAAACCAAGACAAAGAACCAATCAATGAGCCTCTCGTTACTCAAAAGGCAAGACTAAGTTGCTTACCCATCAAGACTTGCAAAAAGAACTTCGTGAAAAGGATGATTCCTAGCTTCCAAGTTTATGAAATTTTTTTGTAATCTTCAACTTTGAGCTAAAGTTTTGCGTACGCTCTCATTCATACTCAAATTTGCTTCCGATGTCAAAAAGATGCTTAATAACAAAGACAAATTAATCGAGTTAACCAAGACACCTTTGAATGAAAATTGTAGTGCGGTTGTCCTCAAAAAGCTTCCGGAGAAGCTAGGTGACCCCGTTCGATTTCTTATCTCATGTGATTTTTCGGAGTTTGATAATTGCTTAGCCCTAGCCGATTTAGGTGCTAGCATTAATCTCATGCCTCTTTCCATTTGGAAAAAGCTTGGACTCCCGGGCCTAAATGATACAAAAATGGTGTTAGAATTAGCCGATTGAACAATTTCTAAACCAACCGGTGTAGCCGAAAATGTTTTTGTCAAGGTAGGAAAATTCTACTTTCCGGCCGATTTTGTTGTTCTCGAGTTATAACGATCCGCGATACCGTTGATACACGGGAGACCTTTTTCTTAGGATGACTCATGCTTTAATCGATGTTATACGAAGGAGAGATAACGCTTAAGAAACGATGAATAAAAGGTCTTAACCCTTAAATGTGGTGAACCCTTCTATTTCGTACAACAATCTCGAATCGTTAAAGAAAGTTGATCTTATTGATGTTACGTGTGAAGAATATTCACAAGAAGTCTTAGATTTTTCCGACTCAATTGCGTATGGCAATCCTTCTCCCGGTTACGATCTGATTGTTTCAAATTCTTCTTCGACTCTTACTCCTTTCGGGGATAGATGATTTCTAACTTTTAGAAGAAGCTGAATACTTTTCCTGCTCTAAGCCGATGATCCAACTCACCGAAGTTCATGAAGCTTATTATGACGCAGAGGGGGACATTCTCCTTCTCGAATCTCTTCTCAATAGTGATCCTTCAAGAGCTTAAAGTTTGTAAATCTGCTGAATCTTCAATCGATGAACCTCCCGAAGTTGAACTTAAGGACTTACCAGCTCATCTCGAATACGTATTTTTAGCAAAAAAAAAAAAAAAAAAAAAAAAAAAAAAAAAGATTAACAACAAGTTGCCTGTCGTAATTGCCGAAAGATTTAAGTGATGATGAAGACCCTCTCATAAAGGTTCTTAATCCTATAACAACAACAATTGCTTGGAGAAGCTCTCTGACATTAAGGGAATTAACCCAGAATTTTGTTCTCATAAAATTCTAATGGAATATGACTATGAACCACCAGTCCAACATCAGAAGAGGGTTCATCAAAGATCCATGATGTCATTAAAAAAGAGGTTGAATCAACTTCTTGACGCTGGATTAATCTTACCCAATCCGGATAAGTCCTTGGGTGAGCTAGTACACTGTGTAACCAAAAAAGAGGAATAACCGTATAGTAACCAATGATGATAACAATATGCCGACAAGACTTGTAACAAGATGGATGAGTTATGTATAGATACGCGCAAGTTGAACGAAGCAACAAGAAAAGACATTTCCCTTTGCGTTCATGAATCAAATGCTGAGAGAACACGCAGGAAATAGAGTTACTATTGTTTCCTCGATGAATTTCTCGGGTTATTATCAATTCTAATTGATCCAAATTGCCAAAGAAAAGACCACAATTCCAATGCCAACTGAACGTTTTCTTATCCCGCATGCCCTTTTGTTTATGCAATGCACAGGCACCGTTTCAGAGGTGTATGATGGCAATCTTCCATGACATGATTGAAAAGACAATGGAAGTCTTCATGGATGATTTCTCGGTTTTTGGAAATTCTTTTTCTACGTGCCTCACCAATCTAGAAAAAATGCTTAAACGGTGTGAAGACACCAACTTAGCTCTAAATTGGGAAAAAAGCCATTTCATGGTGAAAGAAGGTATCGTACTCGGACATAAGATCTCGAAGAAAGGAATTGAAGTCGACAAAGCCAAGATCGATGTGATTTCTAAGCTTCCTCACCCAACAACCGTTAAAGGAATTCGAAGTTTTCTCGGGCATGCTGGTTTTTATCGAAGATTCATCAAAGATTTTTCGAAAATCTCTCGACCCATGACCCATCTCTTAGAGAAAAACACTCCTTTCAACTTCTCGGAAGATTGCATTCTAGCCTTTCAAACATTGAAAAAGAAGTTAACCGAAGCTCCAATTCTCATTGCTCCAAATTGGGACCACCTTTGAAATCATGTGTGACGCAAGTATTATGCAATTAGGGGTGCGTTCTAGGGCAAAGATTGAGAACATTTTAGACCAATCATTATGCAAAGTAAAACAATGACCGAAACAGAAATCGAATATACAACAACCGAAAAGAGATGCTTGCGTAGTTTTACGCTTTTTGAGAAGTTTTCGAATCATTATCTAATCATGAATAAGAGTATTGTTTACCACGGACCACTCCCGGATTGAAATATCTCTTCAACAAAAAAGTCGCCAAAGCAAAGAATTTGCTTAGATGGGGATCCCATACTTCTTCAGTAATTTGATTTCAAAGTAATCGATACCAAGGAAGCTGAAAACTATCAAGCCGATCACCTCTCTCGTCTTGAAAACCCTTACGAAAATGTTTTGACCCTAGGGAGATAATGAAACCTTTCCTCTTGAAACATGATATTCGGTGACGTCTCATGATAATCAAAGTACCCCGTGGTTTGCCGATATAGCAAATTACCACACGGGAATTTTCTAATCAAAGGATGTCACCAACAAAAAAGAAAGGTTTTTCAAGATGTAAAGCATTACTTTTGATATGATCCTATCATCTTTCGAATATGGTGCGATCAATCATCCCGTAGGTGTATATTTGGCAAAAAACACCAAAAGCTCTTGAAATCCTCAACTTGTCATGAAGGACCCTCGTGGCCATCATAGTGCAATATCACCGCTCGCAAAGTAAGTTTGGATGTCGGTTTTCTTGTCCTACGATTATAAGGATGCATACGAATTGATCAAATCTTGTGATCATGTCAAAGACAAGGTGCCTCAAAATGCATCCAAGTTTTGAAATTTTGATGTAGGGAATAATTTTTAGGGGAACCCATTCCGTCGTCTAGGAACAAATAATTCCTTGTAGCCGTCGCATTATCTTTCAAAATGGTTTTGAAGCCAGGCGCTCCCACCAACGATGCTAGGGTTAGTTTTAAATTCTTGAAATCCTTTTCCTCCATACGTGCTCCAAGAGCGAATATAAGCGATCGTGAACCCATTTTTGTAACGATAATTTGATAGAGTCATGTCTAAATATGGTGTTTTACACATCGTTTTTTTCCACCGCTTACCACTCCTCAAACTAAGTGGTCAAGACGAGGTGACGAAATCGTAGACTTAAAAGAATCATAGAAAGGACGGTAGGAGAAAATCATGCCCTTGGTCAACAATTAAACGATGCATTGTGGGCATTTAGGACCGCTTACAAAACTCCAAACGGTGCACGCCCTACAAACAATTATGAAATCCCGGTCATTTACCAATTGAGCATAACACAAGGCATATGGGCTACTTAGCATGCCAACTTCGATCTCCAAACTGCGGAGATCATGGAAAGCTCCAACTTAACGAAACTTAACGAGCTTCGAGATCAAGCTTAAGAGAATTCATTAATCTACAAGGAGAAGACGAAGAAACTACACGATTCCAAGATATAATAAGAACCGGGGGAATCTCTCAATGTTGGTGATCAAGTCTTGCTTTTCAACTCCCGATTAAAGATTTTCTCCATAAAGCTCAAATCCCGATGGTCCGGACCTTTCACAATTACCGAGGTTTATCCTTATGGCACTGCCAAGTTGTCTCATGCCGACGGTTCAAATTTCAAAGTCAATTGTCATCGTTTGAAGCACTACTATGGAGGAGATACACCACCGATGGTTATCCCGGACCTCCAGACTTTCCCTAAGGATAACTAAATTCAGGGATCGAGTCGAGCTTGCGACTCGGTGAACAAAAACAAGCCGCTTCGTAGGAGTTCACCCCATGCTTATCCTATTCTTTCTTCTTTATATTTTCTAATTAATGATGTGTTGTGATGTGTTGAGGCTAGAATCTTCCGTTCTTTGTTGTTTGTTGTTTGTTGTGATTTTTGTAGGATTGAACCAACAATTTTTGAAGACTCTCGTGTCCGGTGTTGTATCCCGTTTCACTCGAGCTTCTCATCCTTTGTTTGAAATTAGTTTGGGGAGATCCGATATCCTTTCATCTTATCGATTCACGTTTATCTTTGCATAATTCATAAACGGCTTAGATTTTCGTAGAGACCCGACTTTAAACATTGAGGACAATGTTTCATTTTAGTTTGGGGAGGGAATCTATCGATTTGATGTTACCTGCTTATTGTTTTGTTCTCACGTACCCGTTTTCCCACAAAAATAGCAAAAAATTTAAATTTTTAAGTTCTTATTTGTAGGAAAAAATGAAAATATATATATATATATATATATATATATATATATATATATATATATATATATATATATATATATATATATATATATTAGTAGTTGATTAAAAAAATAAGTGTTAAGACACGAATGTAGGTTTTCCGTTGGTAAGAATAAGAAGTAATTTTTGACCCGATCGAACGTGTTGAGTTCTAGCTTTCTCCCTTAACAATTAATGATGATAGTTTGTGCTAGTCTCATGTAGACTTTAAACATGCTAGACTTGAATCATTAGTAAATGAAGACTTATTAGTAAAAGAAAACTTGTGCTAATCTCAAGTAGATTTTAAATATGCCGAGTTGGATTTTATATAGGCTAAGTATTTGCAAATTTCTTTTGTGAAGAATAAGAGATGATAGTGTTGTTTACGAATTAGGATGCTAAACAAAGTTTATTTGGAAAACTTAAAGGCTTATAAGAATAACTTGTGATTTTTCTTCCCAGGAGCTCTTAAAATGACTAATTATACGTGTTCTCTTTAATTTTTACAAATTAGAGTTTTACTCTTAAAAGTCTAATCAACATATTCAGAGAAAAAGCTTTATCGATGATGAGTCAAATATCATTGGTAAATAAGAATTTTAGTTCAAGTTTATACCTTGGTTTTCTAAAACGAAATTTTTACTATTTGCAAAAATAATATGTTAAATCAATTAATTAAGTGTATTTTATTAAAAAAAAAAAATAAAAAAAAATCTATAAAAATATAGTTGAAGGATGCAAGTTATAAATCCTTAAGTGTTAATAATTAATATACAAACTCCATCGCAATAAAGTACATGGGCATTTGTCGGTTCGCTCCCGATGTGACATCGAAAGAAAAGGTGGAGGATGTATATTTAGGGTTGGTATCATAATAAGTACGCGAGCTCTTGTCGGAGGCGAGGCCGATGTGTCGTTGAAAGAAAAGTGATACCAATTCCTAGCCTAATAATGTAAATAGAAATAATAATGTTGCAAAGTTAGAAAATAAATAGTAAAAGTTTCATTTTCTAAAACCAAGGTATTCTTTTGAGGCTTCATTTTCTAAAACTCAAGGTATTCTTGGAGCTAAGGTTTGCAAAAGTCGATCACAAGCTGTCTTTTCAATCAAAAGGTTACACTGCGTTCGGTAGTGATTCCTCCGATTACGTGGTGTCAAAAAGCCTTAGCACTGGAGCCCCGATGACGTGATGGGATCAGCTAGAGAAGAAAATCATTATATGGGAAAGTGACCAATGATGTCTTAGCTAATAGGTATTCTCTGTGAGATGCTTGCCCAAAAGGCCCATGTGTAAATCTTGGTCGGATTTTAACTATCTAATATGTGGATTTAATGGTTTAAATTAATTTGAACACACACTCGCCTAAATATATGATTTATGTCAGGAAGAGGAATTCACAAGTTGAAATTATAAGTAGTCTTAGCATCTTAGTTCGTAATCAACAGTGATCTTATTTTTAAACTTAGCATGGGAAAAGTGAAAAATCGGGGATGATGAAGTTATCTTTTAGACACTTAATTGTGCTTTTTATTCTATGATCCTAAAAGTTACCAATAAGGTAATGAAAACAATACATTATGTCAACACAAATAAGTTGTAGTTAGGTAGTTAATTATCAAGAAAAAAAATCATAAAAAGAGAAAAAAATCTTTGAAAATGGGAAGTCGGGTGTTTTATAACTTGTGATCTCTTAATTCTCTCAACATAAATCTTTGCTACTTTTCAAAGGTTTAGTTTAGGGAATTCTAGAGATATTTGGTTATAAGGCATGTGATATTGCGTGAGGGCACACAATCGTTTAGTTTGGGGAATTTTGATAAGTGTAGAATACAAATTAACCTAAATGACTAAAAACATACTTAAAATGGCAAAAATATACTTGTTTTTGTGTTTTGTGTGTGCAGGTACGGATATATCAAAAATCACAAGAAAACTGTCAAAAATGGGCTAACACGGATACGAGAACGGAAGAGCGTGCAAGAGTCGGAAGCCAAAGTCAGAAAAGTCAACCTTGGTCAACAGAGGTCAACCACAAAATGACAAAATCCCAAATGTTCCAAAGCAATCCCTTAACTTTCCAAAAGTTACACAAATAGTCCCTAACTCTTATTGGGCCCTTAAACCCTAAAAACCATACCCGGAAAACCAAAAGCCCAAACCCTAGCCCAATACCCCTTTTATAAAACCACAAGGGCCATTCATGCCATTTTAAAAGTCCTTTTAATACTACAAATGAGATAAACAAAAGACAAGGACCATATTTGCTAATACTCTAATGTTTAAAATGATTTTTACCCCGTTTCAGTTATAAAAAGAGCGCCAAACCATGGGCACTATTCATTCATCATTCTCCCCACTTACCCAGGGTAAATCATAGGGCTTTTCTTAATTGAGGGTCAAGGAAGACAATTCAAGGGCTTACTTATACAATGGCAGGGTTAATTAAGTCATCTCAAGTCATCTCGTTGCTCATTAGCTAAAGAAGCAACTGGATGAAGCAAAGCAACAAGGGAAGTGGGTAAATTTACTCAACAATGTAACTACAGAGAGAAACCACAAGTGCTACCACGGATTGCCACATTGCAAATCCGTGTAATCCCAATGAGAGATCCAACGGCTCAAATACACTACCTAATGAATTGAAGGAATGGATGGTGAGTGATTTGAAAGGAGCGTGGGCAGCAAGGAAGGCCTAGAATGTTCAGTTTCATCCTATAAATAGCTTCACTTCACACACACACAAATACCTAGTTTTTTAGTAGCTTTTAGTTTTAGCTTAATTTACAATTTTTAGCTTAAATTTCCTTTAAACTTTATAATTCTTCCCTTTAAGCATTGTAATCAAGTTTAATGTTAATGAAATTCAATTTTTAAATAGTCTCTCATAAGCTCTTTGTTTTCATAAGCTCTCACTTTTCCTATTAAATGCTAAGCTAAATATCATAAGCTACTGAATAATCTCTTATTAGTCTCTAAGCTAATAATTGAGCTCAAATCTTGCCTTAATCATACCTTAACTCTTAAAATCAGCTAATAACCTTATCACCTTTGCTTAATTCGATTTAAGCTAAATGGAAGGGGAGTCAATTGTGGAAGGACTCCCAAGGACTTATACTAGCTTATCCATTTGGATAAGCTAGAGCTAGAAGATAAGCTCTAAGAACCTGTCAAGCTTTTGTTAAACTGAAGCTTGTGGTTAGTTTTCTTTTATATTCCTTTTGTCCTTTAAATCCTAGTCTCAATATTGCTTAAGTTGTTTACTAATTGTTTAAATCTGCTTATTTAGTGCTTAATTGTGCTTATTTTAGTCTCTTTGTGCTTATTAGTTTAAGTATTTCATCTGTTTTAGTTTTAAGCATTTTAGAACTTTATATTTCAATTTCTGTCTAAAAAATCATAAAAACCAAAAATATAAGTAGCATTAGTTGTAGATCTATTTTGGCTATTTGTTGTTTAACATGTTTATTAAGTTTGATTTAGCTGTTTGAAGTCTGGTATCAAGGTTTAGTTAGCTAGAATTCATTTCTAATGTTTTATAAAATCTGTCAAATCCTATAAGGGGTGTTTGGTTTAAGCCTATTTGACCATCAAAAGTCAAAGGAACTAGTAATTTCTCTTTGGATTAGTTAGAATATTTTATTTGATTAAGTTTTGGATAAATTGGCCAAGATAGTTTGAGCTTATAATGATTTTGTGGCTTATTGAATCTGTCTCAGCACCAGGGGAATTTTCCTTGTGATTTCACTTGTGAAAATTTGAACCAAGCCATCTAAGGCTTGATTCTTGCTTGATTAGAGTTTAGACTCACTCAAATAGAGTGTCTAAGTGCAGGATCACCTCTTAAGGTATCCTGCATTTGTGCTTACCCTTTTGCTATTTGCATCAGCAGTGGTAACACTAAGTTACCACTGCTGTCATTTCTAGGGTTCACTTAGTTAGAAAATTTAGGCTTTAGGTTTTAAAATTCAGTTCACTTATAGATTAGATATAGCTTAATATAGTTTAGGCCTTATTTTTCATTTCTTAGCTTATTTGCTTAGGTAAAATTGCCCTTTAAGTTTTCAAAAATCTCTCAAAAAGGCCAAAAACAGTAGTAGTAATAGTTTTAGCTTTTAAGTTTTGAATTTCAGCTTTTAGTATAAGTTTTTATGATCTATTTTAGTAGTTTAAATGTTGTTTGATAAGTCTCAAAGGCTTTAGCTTCTGTCTTGCCTTATTAAGCATTTGAGTTTTGCTTAATTTTAAGTTTTTTTTTGAGTTTTCTCCTTAGTTTTCAGTGTTTAGCTTAAAATTTAGATAGCTTAGAGAGTTTTCAGTAAGTTTCTGTCAATTTTAGCTTAAGCATAAATCAATAGCTTATCTAGAACTTCTTTTGGTTTTCAAAATGAGCTTATAATTAAAGCTTGTGCAAGCTTATAATCCCAAAATAAGCAAAACTGAGCTCAAAAGCTCACTTCATGTGGACAGCTTATTCATAAGCTTTTTCAGTGCTTATTTTTCTTTTCAGACCAAAAGTTCAGTTAAAGTATGCTTAAAAATTATCTCTTTTAAATTTCAATATTCAATTTTTTATAAAAAGCAAAAATAAAAAAAAGCAAAAAGGGGTGTCTGCCAACCTCGAACCCACGACCTCTAGCTCAAAGACCCAACATGTTAACCATTTGCTTCAATAGCTCATCCAGTAACCTTTCCCCCCAGTTCTAATACTTAGTACTCTTAATCATTTCCTTTTCATTTATAACCGTAGCATCCACTTAATTTAGAGCTTATTTGATTAGCTGTTTGTTTTAAGTTTCTATTTTTCTCTTCTTACTTTTGCTAGTAGGAAACTTTTTCTGATTTTTGAGAATTTTTCCATTATTAGTTTATTTTCTAGGATTTTTCGTAAGTTTAAAAATTGAAAAATCAATAAAAAAAGAAAAAAGTTCAAAAAATACAAAAAAATAGTTTTTAGTTTCATAAAAATTACTTTTAGGTTTACATCCAGTAAAATCATTTTTACACCTTCTAGATTTTAATTTTCATTTTTGAGCCTTTAATTTTAAGTTTAAAAAGATTTTAATTTTTAAAATAGTTAAAAATAGTTTTCTGAAGTTATTATGTATTTTAAGACTTTTCTAAGTTTAAAAATCATTTCCCTAAATTGTTACTATTAATTTTGCTATTTTTTTGGATAATTAGATTAAAATATTTTTAATTCATAATAAATTCAAAAATAATCAAAAAAAATGTTTTTCTTTTTTTTCTTAAAATTTTTTCTTTTTCCTATTTTTTAGATTTAGAAATTAAGTTGCAATTTTTAGGGTTAATTTAGTGTACTTGCTTTAATTGTAGCAATTTCATTGCTCCCGTTAATTAGTTTAAGTGTTTAATTGCTTTATAATTTATTTTAATTGTTGCTTTTATTCAGTAGTTATAGATAATCAAAAATATACTTTCTCTTATTCAAATCATAATCCGAGCTAAAATGTGGTTTCAATTTCACAAGTCGTTGGGGAAACGACCCGGGTGATCATACTTCCCGGTTAAATATACGTATATATATATATATATATATCTTTTAAGAGTGAATTTTCCTTAGGGAATTTTCTTAATTGCTCTTGTGGTATTATATTATATATTTTATTAGTATATAAAACTACTTATCAATGGGCTAGGTCATGCATTCCGACGCCGTCTTGAGATCTTGTGATGTCGTCTTGGTATGAATTATGACGGCGTCATGTGTAATCTGTGACGCTGTCTCCAGCTTCTGAGTAGAAATTCTTAAGATGTTGGTGTCGGTCCGTAGTCTTGTCCATTTCTTCTTTAAATGAGCCCAAGTCACGTGTATTTCCTCTAAATGCCTTCCAAATGCTGAATACCTGAAAAGAAGCGATTAAGTACCTATTTTGGGCATAAATGCACGATTTAAGGGGTTAAACGACCCTGAAAAGTGTATAAAATGATACCTCATCAAATACCCCTACACTTGGGATTTGCTTGTCCTCAAGAAAATGGGCTTTTCTAACTAGACAATAGCAATATGAGGGTCATTTAACCTACTGATAACGCCAAAATTATACATATTTCTATGGCATTATTTATGTATATTTGATCATTTCTCGTGAGCTTTTGGTACTTAAATTAGCTTTAATTACTTTTAAGTTCACTTGAAGAAACTACAGGCCCAAGCTCAAGAATCTATACACTTTGGGAGGCGAATACAAGAAAAGAAAGATTTCTAGCTAAAGTTCATGAAGTCCGCGTAACTTGGTAATTTTCTTAATTACTCTTAAAGTTATATTATTATAGTATATTTTAAGTGTATAAAACTGCTCAATCAACTTCCTTCAAAAGTCAAAGAATTAAAGTCTCGGTCAAAGAAGTGCATTAACTCCTCAAGTGCGCCGCAGATTCTACTAAGTGCGCCGCACTTCCCTTCGAAGAATTAAATGATACCAACATTAACTCACCAAGTGCGCCGCACTTATTCCTAAGTGCGCTGCACTTCGACCCCAATTTCAGCCTATAAATAGAGGCATAATCCACCCCATTTTACACACATCCTCACACACACTTCCACAACAACTCTCTCATCATTCCACCATGAATTTCAAGGGTGGTGACAGCACCTTAAGGGTTCGGGTCGATTGGAATCAATAGCTTGGGTTTTAGAATAGTTTTCGTTTGGGAGAACTTGTAATCGCCTTCTTTGATCTTGTAAATGTTGGTATAATTTCTACAACTCTTTTAATATGATGTTTTCTGGAATTTATATGATTGTTATGATCTTCATCTCTTTGATTATGGAGTAGTAATCTTATGTTTGTTTGGGTATAATGTGATCTTTGATATGGAGCGTTTGGATATGTGTTTATTGAATTGGTAAAACATATTTTATATAAGAATATAGGCCGAAAGGGTTCTTTTATATATGTGTTCTATAAATCCATCTAATATATTGGTTATAATAACTTATAAAGGCCGAAAGGATTTGTTGTTATTAATCGATATAATCACTAGTTATATTTAAAGGCCGAAAGGATTTATAACTTGTGATAACTCTATTTTAAACACTATTCCAAACACATCATTATCTAAGTGATCATTGCCTAAACAAACATACCTTAATCATTTGATTGAATCATCTTTTAATTGCTTTCGTTATAATATCCGATATATGCAAGATTTGGTTAATTTGATCCGTGACAATCTTATTAACCTTAGCACCTTAATTACAAACTGTGAAAACTTCAATTCCCGTGGAACGACCTGGACTTACCTAAAGCTATACTATACACGAACGGGTATACTTCCCGAGTGTTGTGTTTTTAGTAAAAATCGGTATTTCTAGTATTATAAATTTAAAGCTTGGAAAACACACATCAAGTTTTTGGCGCCGTTGCCGGGGAATTGTTTAAGTTGTTATCAGTTTGTTGCTTGTTTTAGGTGCTATTTTGTTTCACAAAATTTTCAAACTCGCCGTACCGTTTTCTGGCAAACGGAAACCAAAAATCATTTTTCTCCAGGAAGTACGCCGCACATCCTATTTGTGCGCCGGTTTTCCTGAAAACCCAGGAAGTACGCCGTACTTTACCCAAGTACGCCGCACTTTCTGCAAATTTTCACAAACAGAATCTTATTTCAAAAACCAAAACCAAAACCCCCAATCTGCTAGTCTTAGGTTCTATAATCATTTGGAATTGTATTTTATCTGATTATATGCCTTGTGTATTTGTAATTATCTAGTTTATCATAATATTCGAAAAAAAACATAAAATTTCCAGAAAAGCCGGCGCACTTTTCCTAAAGTACGCCGCACTCTATCTATCTGAATTTTTTTTATCTATTTATCCTTATTTTCTATATATATATATATATAAATGTCTTTTTGCAAAATACTTAACGTATGTATAAATCCAATATCATTTGGAAAACAACTAGTAGGTCTAATATACAGATTTAATAAAAGTTTAAAAACAATGACTTATAAGATTAAAACTACCTGGAAGAAGACATCGAGATCGAATCATTCAAATTTTTAGCTCAACACTCCGTTAATAAATTTGTCGTCATAAATATACCCAAAGAGGATGTCGAAACAAAACAAATAATCCTCGATCCTGATGATCAACCTATGTGGGAAAATGCTAAGATTGTAGCATCGACTCCTAATTCTGCCATTATTCAACTCGATGTTGATGACAACTTTGTTATCATTAGTACTCAGGAAAATAAATTCGATGGTTATCTGCGGGCCGATCCGCATGACCACATTCGTGAATTTCTCGCAATCTGCAACATGTTCAGATATGGTGAAACGCATAGTGAAGCTGTTAATCTTTTGATATTTCCTTTTTCCTTGTGCGATAAAACTAAAACCTGGTTTAACGAACTTAATGAAGAGTCTATAACATCGTGGGAACAAATGAGAAAAGATTTTATAAACAGATTCTTTCCACCTTCGTTATTTAACCGTCTTTTACTTGAAATCAGAAATTTCTCTCTACTCGTATGTGAAAGTCTAACCGACGCTTGGTTACGACTCAAGAACATGCTTCAGAAATGCCATGGGCACGGTCTGACCAAAGGAGCTATTATTCAAATATTCTATCACGGACTAAACGAACCCACTCAAGGAATCCTGGACATAACTGCTGGAGGAATCTTCCTCTACAAAAGTTTAAATCAAGCTTTTTAATTTTTCAAGGACAAAGTCCTTTTCGAACATGATTGACCTATTAAATCTAAAAACGAACATCATCAAAAATCTTTTTCCTTCACCGATGAAAGTGTTAGTAATACTGATAATTCTCGATTTATGGAAAAATTGAAGGCTACGGATTCTCAAATTATAAGCTTAAATGAAGAATTGCAAGATATACGTAACAAATACAATGAGCTTAGAGAGGGAAACGCTTCTAAAAACCACCTGAATGATGACACGCCGATGTGTGAACATCATGAAGCAAATTACATCCAATCTGAAGGTCATCAAAATTGAATTTCTCATGATTCGTATTCTCACCAAACGTATCATGATCGTAATGACTCTGAGAAATCGCTCATAGAGTTAAACAATGATGTGAAAAATGATCTTGAAGATTTCCAAAGATGTGTCCGTAGCATGAGAACTGTTCATGATAAACTCTATGATAGAGATGATGGTAAAACCACCGGTGTTTTACCTAAGAAAAAGTCTAAACCCATCAACCAAGAACCTCAGCCTCAAACTAATTTTGAAAAATCAATCACAAAATTCTTGGATGGTCAAAGAGTTTCGAATATGTTTGTCAAGAACAATGTTAATGATATGATTTTAAAAATAAAGAAAAACGAAAATAATTTCCAAACTAAAATTAAAAACATGGAAAGAAAATTAGGTGAATGGTCGAAATCTCAAAACGTATCTTCTGAACAAACCGAGAGGACTGAACCACAACCTCGTCCTCAAGCTCACACCGAGTATGTGAATGCCGTATTCACCGGGAGTGGAAAGTCCGATGATTCTCTGAAAATTAAAAAGGCCCACCACCTCCTATTGTCGTTAACAATAAAACCGAAAAAGATAAACCTATTAAAACATCAAAAAGGACTATCACATGGTTAGAACAAATGAATATCCATTCCGTGAGTACATACCAAAGACCCCATACCCTCAACGTTTAAATGTGGATCATTCCCACTTAAATTGTGTTTTCAAGGTATCCTGAATCAAGTTGAGTATAACAAAAAGAATAGTAGTAATAGTAAATAATAATAAACCTATAGAATAACTAATATATATATATATATATATCAAATATTTTTTGCAATTTGATAAGTTTGATGTGCATGGGCCCGTGTATTTCTCACTCGATTTCTGCATCCAAAAAGAATGTTTTGAACTTTGTGGGCGTGTTCACTAGAAACCCTCACGAGACTATAACTCGTCCTCTCGGGACACCGAGGGGTTTAAAGGCTTGTTGCATGCGCTAAATGCAACTGTGGTGCCTACGAAAGTGCGCTTTAGTATTTTACGGTTTTTCATAGTTGTGTCTATTTTGCAGATTAAATAAAATAGGTGGAGCTTAGAGTAGTGGTTGGCATTTTACACTTGGAAACTTATATAATTAGAGTATTATATTACATGTGGTAGAATACACATGCTTGGCGTTTCGTTTCGCGGCATATTCTTCATAATTCAACCAAGAACTTAAGAGCCCCGGGAAGTACCATTTTCCTTTAATTTTCCTTATTTTCTATATTTATTAGTTCTCGCATTGAGGGCAATGTTCAACTTAAGTGTGGAGGGGTAGCAAATAGGAAAAATTAATCATGTCCCTCCATGTTTGCCTTGCAGAAATTTTCAAACTTTCAATTGATATTTTCTGGAAAATTTTAAAAAAATTTAAAAATTTATTGCTTTTCCAAAAACTTAAAAAATGCATACGCTTAGTAAGGCAAATCCAACTGGATTGACATTTTAACTAGCACAAAAATCAACCCACTTAAATTGTAAGGTTCTCCTCTAGATCTTAAGGAATTCGGGTATCCATCTTTGATACCCAAGATAATTTTTGCCTTTAGCTTATTCGAGTTAGGGTTAAATGCAGTCACATGTGTCTATTCCGTCGTTACAGATGTGTACGTATGGTCTTTGTCACTTTTTCTAGAACATTGGTATTGGTATAAATTTATATGAGTAGGCCGGTAATTTAGTAGCTCCAGAACTTATGCTTGATCATCATTTACTAGACCGCAGTGAGGTTAATTTATAGACAAAGTCGCATGATAAGAGGTGAAATAAATTCCTATGCAATCATGTATCTGCAACACTCGCTTTTAGTGTTGAGATCCCCAATGTATCCCAAGAGCAAGAAAAATATGCTCGATGAAAAAGAAGTTTTGTGCCAGCCTTAGTTATCGCAGTATCTGGGATGAAAAGAAATCTTCAAAGAAAACAAAAAAAGAAAAAAAAGATAAAAGAAAAAAGTTCAAAGTATAAGGCAAAGTTCTGGCACATGGAATCAAGTATATGCTATTCACCCTCGTCATTATCACGTTTTGCCTCTTTGAGATTTTTGTCTAGGTGCTCACGCCGTAACGGGCATGTTTATGTGTCTAGTACAAGTATATGGTAGCGACCTAGATTATGTCTGTGCAATTGAGTGACTTTACAAATATAAAACCCTAACTGAGTGACTCGTGTGAATTTAAAAACAAACACTTTCCCTATGTGAGGTGCTCTGTTATATGTCTATGCCTGAAAAGTTATAAAACTAGTAAACACTTGTTAATGATAAAATGATTTTTTCTCCACGTCACGATAAATGATCTTGTTTTCTCGCTTTAATTGCTTGAGGGCAAGCAATAGCTAAGTGTGGAGGGATTTGATAACGCCTAAATTATACATGTTTTTGGCGGCGTTATTTATATATATTTGATCATTTCTCATGAACTTTAGGTACTTAATAAAATATATTTGCTATTATATGTTCTAGGTACATGTCGTGGAAGAATACGAAAGATTACACGAAGAATTGAAGCTTAAACGAAGAAATAACTCAAGTTAATGATCTCCCGACACCTGTTTACTGTTTTGGCCAAAACTCGGTCATACGAACTCTGTTTTAGTTGGTTCAAGCGGCCACACGAAGAGAATTCAATTATCTATAACCATGAAAAAGGCCAAGTGCTGGAAGTGAGAAAAGTGTGGTGATTTTGGCCAAAGTGCGGCGCACTTTTAAGTCTGTGAGTTAATTAAAGGCAATTATATAAAGTATGCATTAACTCCTGATGTGCGGCGCACAAATAAGTTTGTGCGGCACACTTTGGCCCCCTAAAAGCCTATAAATACCCTCCTTGGCTCCCTCATTTCACACACTCTCATCCTCAAACCCCTAATTCGTTTAGAACTATTAGAATAGGTGTTTTTGATGATAAAGGCTTGAAAAACCTTTGATCCAAACCACCATTGATAACACCATCATCACCACTATTAGAATCAAAGTTAGAGGTGTTCTTGAAGGAATTTGGATGGTTTTGCTTGATGTTCATCAACAAACCCAAATTTTGATCCATCAAAGAAGCGTAATTGAAATGTTATTTCGAATCTATAAGCAATTGTGACAGAATTGTTCATAGTTTCCGGGTTTTACTTTGAATAGCATAAAGTGTTCTTGGGAAATTCTTGTGAAATCACCATCATTTGTTCTTGGA